>PVHX01011730.1:0-47283 GCA_004024805.1 Geosciurus inauris
TTTCATCTCACCCCAGTCAGAATGGCAGCTATCCAAAATACCAGCAACAATAAGTGCTGGCGAGGATGTGGAGAAAAAGGTACACTTAAACATTGCTGGTGGGATTGCAAATTGGTGCAACCAATCTGGAAAGCAGTATGGAGACTGCTTAAAAAACTTGGAATGGAACCACCACTTGACCCAGCTATCCCACTCCTTGTCCTATACCCTAAAGACTTAAAAACAGCACACTACAGTAAAGCAGCCACTTCAATGTTTATAGCAGCACAATTCACAATTGCAAAACTGTGGAAGCAACCCAGATGTCCTTCAATAGATGAATGGATAAAGAAACTGTGGTACATACACACAATGGAATATTATTCAGCAATAAAAGAGAATAAAATTATGGCATTTGCAGTCAAATGGATGGAACTGGAAAGCATTATGCTAAGTGAAGTAAGACAATCCCAAAAAACCAAATGCCGAATGGTCTCTCTGATTAGTGGATGCTGATGAATAAGGGAGGTGGGAATGGGAAACAAGAGAAATAGAGAAACACTGGAAGCAACATGGGGGAGGTGGGGGGCAGGAAAGGGGAATGGGTACAGTAAAGATGGTTGATAATATATATATATATATATATATATATATATATATATATATATATATATATACTGTTCATTGAAAGTGCATATAAAGATGTTTAATATGAAAAAAATAAATAAATAAATAAACATTGCTCAGTAAATACTATTTATGTATAACCAAGTATTGTTATTCAAATAATTCATAAAACAAAAGTAAGAAAGAAGAATTTCTATGAAACTTTTCCAAACTCCAACTGCTATCGTCATTTAACTGTAAGCAATACTATCATTATGTCACCAACAATTTCAGAAAATACTTCACAGTAACTTAATTTCTAAAAATTCTTCAAAAGCAGGGTTGCAGGAGTCATCTAGAAAAACTGAAGAACTAGCTAAATTGACAGCATCTTTAAGGAAAAAAAATGGGGTAAATGTTCACTGCCAGAGATCTTTGCTCCAGTGCTTCAAAACTCAGAGGAGGTCATAGATAAAATAGCCTCCCAGGGCCTCCAATGGTTTCATGATGTTGTAAATGACCCTGCTGTCCTGTGAGGGGCATAAGGTCCCAGAGACAAGAGTTTTCTTTTGTGCTTTTCCATAGCAAGAGTCTCTGGTTTATATTTCTAATGTTAAGAGGAAACAAGAGCAACCATTCACATACAGTAGCTTAAGTCCAAAACTATTCTTGAAATCTTATTTACATTCACTAGTTGTAACACCCATGTACAAAGAGTCCTAAGATTGTAATGTCTCATTTGTTATTTGAAAAATAAATAATCCTTATGTTGCATTAGAAAGATTGTGTGTGAAGGTCATGCACATATGTGCTAGAACCAATTCTTAGTATGTATTCATGTGTTTGCTATGACTGTTAAGCATCCTGAATGGAGAATTAAATTACTTCTGGGATAAGTAAACTCTTAAATATCAATGGTTCAAAATTCATAGCTAAGAGTACAATAGCGATATAAAATGTTATAAGGAAAGTGAGAACTCAACATTAGTATAAGTTGTCCTCTCACATACAGAGATAAAAATTCATTAGCTGTTCTAGGTACATTTCTTTCTTTGTATATTCTGCTCATTTTTACTCATGATAATGTGGCCCATTTTTCCCCTTCCCAGAACCTACATTCATAACAGTAAACCTTTTGTTTTTCATATGTATCTCAATAGTTTTGCTTCTGAAGTTTATATTTCAGTTTTTTTCTTTTTAAATTGTATTGCTATAATACACTTCATTTCTAACACCACTTTTTGACATTACACTGTACATTATAAAAAGAGTATGCCATTTGTTAATTTTTTCATGGCATATGCTTTTACATTTTTCTGTTTTTTTTCTTTCTTCATAATTATTTATAATTTAAATATACTAAATATTATATGCTTGTATACCATAATGTTTTATATATACATATATATGTATATATTTTGTATTTTGCTTATATTTCATATTTACCAATCCACTCAGGTTACCCCAACAAAATGTTATAAATACTATAGTAATTTAAGCAATAGAAATATATACTCTCACATCTCTGAAGTCCAAGGTTATGGTGCCATGATGGATGGTCTCTGGTGGGGGCTGTCTTCCTGCTATGCTCAGAGCTGCCTTCTCACTGTGCCCAAATGGCATTTCACTGACAAGTGCTCATGGAGTAGTCATTTCTTATTCTCTTCTTCTTTTTTTTTTCATTACTGAAAATTGAACTCAGTGGCACTCGACCACTGAGCCATATCCCCAGCCCTATGTTGTGTTTTATGTAGAGACAGGGTCTCACTAAGTTGCTTAGCACCTCGCCGTTGCTGAGGCTGGCTTTGAACTTGCAATTCTCCTGTCTCAACCTCCCTAAGTGCTGGGATTACAGGCTTGCGCCATCGCGCTTGGCTTCTTCCTTTTCTTATAAAGTCACCAATCCTGTGACATTATAGCCGCATCCTTATAACCATATTCAACCTTAATTGCATTCCCTATCTCCAAATGGTTACATATGAATTCTGTGAAGATAAGCTTCAGTCTATATTTGTGCCATAAAAATAAACAGAGTTTATTCTATTTTCAGTTCTATTATTACAAAAATTTTTCAGGCTAATTTTATATACATTTGGTCTCTTCTAAGAGTTGTATAGTTTGAGATCTGAGATTCAGGATTTTTTCATTTAGAATAATTTTTTTTTCATTATGATATGGGTTAGGTATTTTAACTATGATTGTAGTAATCAATTACTGAAGTGAGATTCCTGGAGTTGAAGAGAAGAAACAGACATAAAACTAAATAATGGGATGAACCCTCATACATGTAGTTCTGATTTAGTTTGTGTGCCTATTACAATATATAATTTCTTTAAAAGCCTATAAAAAGTGATTGCTTACTGTTTTCTTCCAAACTGAATATCCGAGTTTGTTCTGTGATCAGGTGTCAGTCACAAAGCTATAGCTACAGCTACAGTATCTATGTATCTATGTATCTATCTATCTATCTATGTATCTATCATTTATTACATATCAATCATTTGTCTAGCTAATCTCTTTCTGTAATGTCTATCTAAATTTTTATTCTACTCAGAAAGATTGTTCAAACCTAGGTAGTATTGTTTGGGGATACACAGATAAGAATGATGGGAACACAAGGTTAAGAAAATAATCCTGTAAAATGGGCCCACTGTGCTGACCCCCACATGCTTTCTTTCCCAAGAAGCAATTATCTGAAGCCCTGCCTTGCCTAAATGGACAGGATATGTCACATTCCTCAGCAAACTACCTGCTATCAGTAGGAGAAATTCAGGCCTATGATAATGTTATTGGCAGGAACCAAGGAGACTTTTGTGACCACATCTAAAATTCAGGAAGATAATGATAATTCCTCCTAACAATAAAATCTGTAAGAATATATGGCTAGGAGTTCAATTACAACTGGTCAGCATGAGCCAAGGTAACCTACAGTTGTCATGGCAGTGGGTACTTGAAAGTATGATGTCATCTTGTTATCAGTCAAAAGTCAAGAGGTGAACCTGTCCAGAACTCTCAGAAAACTTCTCTGAGATACACAATAAAACTGGAGTGTAGGAGAGGCATGTTGCCACACCCTCTCTTTTGAGAGTGTCCCCTTTCCCTTTTCCTAACCCAACAATAACCTTATTCCCATTACTCCAAGTGATATCTGAAATCATTCTGACTTGATCACAAGAATCATGGTTTGATGGAGCTCTTTGTACTGCCTCAGTTTCCCCAAAGGCCCCAGCTTTGTAACAGTATGAGGTCAGCAAAATACAAGAATCCTTTGTTGAAGACTTCATGCAAATTATTTCACATAATTAAGAGCAATGAATTCTGAGATTCCTGTCCAGAAATTTTATGAATAGGCTAGGATGGCAGAACCTCACAGAGAACTTTCAGCCAGATTCTGAATGAGGACTATAAATAGCTGTGATGCACACTCAACTTTTCCACAAAATGCCAGTTCTGTCTAATGATGTAATATGAAAATGAAATCATTGTGCCTTCTAGATGTTTAGAGTTTACCTAGTGTTTCACACAGCTTTTCACTGCTGCAATCAAAAGACTTAACAAGAAAAATTTTAAGGAGAAAACATTTATTTGGAGTTCATGGTTTCAGAGATCTCATTCTTTTTCTTAATATTTGTTTTTTAGTTGTAGATGGACACAATGTCTTTATTTTATTGCTTTGTATGTGGTGCTGAGGATTGAACCCAGGGCCTCACGCATGCGAGGCAAGTGCTCTACCGCTGAGCCACAATCCCAGGCCCAGAGATCTCATTCTTTCGACAGTTGACTTCATTCACTCTTTATGGTGAGAGGTGAAGTAGCACATCATGGTAGAAGTGTGTGCAGAGGAAAGCAGCTGGAAACATGGCACCAGGAAGTAGAAACAGAGCTCTGTTCAACAAGGATAAAATATAAATGCCAAATACATGTCCCAGGACCCTACCTCCTCCAGACACACTACCTGCCTACAGTTACAACCCAATTAATCCCTACAAGTAGATTAACACACTGAGTGGGTTTAGACTCTCATAACTCAATCATTTCACCTCTTAACTTTGTATTTTCTCAAACATGAGCTTTATGGGGACATCTTACATCTAAACCATAACACCTAGGATGTGAAGACTTGCCTTTTGTAAAAAGTGGAGTAGGCTGAATAATAGTTCACCAATGATATTCTTATCCTAGTACCTTGTCTGGTGAATATGTTATGCTTCACTGCAAAGGGTAATTTATATTGCAGATGACATTAAGATTGCTAATCATGTGATATAAAGGAAGAAAGAGATTATTCTCTATTGTCCAGGTGGGCCCAGGGCAATGACAAAGATTCTCAAAGTGTAAGAGAAAGTCAGAATGTCAGAACACAATTTGAATATGGAATAAAGGTTCAAAGATGTGCAACATTACTGGTTTGAAGATGGAAAAAGTGTGTCTGTAGAAGCCTGATAACAATAGGAAATGGAATCTCAGTTATAGCCTACAAAGAGAAATAGAATCCTGTCAACACCTTGAATTTAGCCCATTGAAAAGTGTGTTTGCTTTCTGATGTAAAAACTAAGAAGATAATAATTTGACTTGTTTAAGCCACTAAATTTCGGATAATTTGTCAGAACAATAAAATGTAACACAAGTCAATACATTTGTGATTGATAAGCAATGTCCTCAGAATGTCTTTTTTTCTCTGTCTCTAAACTATATCATTGAAAGAAATCTTCATTTCTTTTTAGGAAGAAACCAATCACCAGTAAACATTTAGTCTTTATAGCAAATCTTGTGATGCCATTGCCATCATGGCCTTCATTTTATAGATTAAAAAATCAGGGTACCATGAATTTATAAAATGAAAATTCTTAGAAAATCAAATTTAACAATTTAATTAATTGAAAAAAAATTGTGAATCAGGCAGTACTCAAGAACAAGAGGGCCAGAAATCTCTGTTTCAGTCTGGGCAGGGAGAAACTGTGGCCAGAAAATAGTGGGAAAAAGAAATAGCTTGAGTGTAATTCACATGTATCTTACTTGAATTCAGTCTGAGAGTTGGTAGCATATGATCAACTCATGCTCAGCTGTTTGGTACAAAAAAGAATATACTCTTAAATTAGGTTACTGTTTGTTCACTTACTAAATTAGATTATAGTTGACTATGTAAGAATTTAAAGGACAGAGTCAGTATCAGGCCAATACCATGGGGGTATTCATATTACAGATTAAGAAAACCAAAGCCCATGAGTTTAAGTAACAATTTAATGAAGAAGCTAGGATTCAAACTAATTGAACTTACTTGAGAGAACACAAGGTTAATAACTAAAGTGATTCTGCTTTCCATTATATCTTCAGGGATTAGCATAGGGCATGTGTAGTGAGGACTTCTGACATTCACTCCTGGTTGAGAAGCACAGGTCTGACTCACTGTGCTTTCTGATGCTTGGGCAGCTCTGTATTTAAATATCAACTATTTCTACTTTTTTATATAAAAAGGAATAGGACACTGAATAAAAAATCCAGTTATATTAAGAGTATGTTCTGCTTCAAATGTAAAGTTAAATGAGATTCCGTATTTCCTTCACAACACAATGAAGCAATTCTTATGAAAGAGTAGTTTGATATCTACATTTTACTCCTGGTCATTTTTATGTAGATTACTCAATAATCATGACACTTCCGCTCCATATATTTTAGTACACTTAATTAGTATAGCATATAACATATGCTATACTTAATTAATATAGCATAACTGTACTTACTGTAAGCACCTATAAAATGCATTTTTAAAGTGCCTTTTCATAGTATTCATATCACATTAATCATTGTCAAAGACAACTCTCAGGAAAGGAATGATATTCTTCTTTTCTCTATTGCTCTCCAAAAGAATGTAAATATCAGATAGTAATAGACAAGTTAAAGTTATTTCTGGTTAAAAATTTGTCTTCTAACTGTGGTATATATACACAATGGTATACTACTCAGCATTAAAAGAGAATAAAACTATGGCATTTGCAGGTAAATGGATGGAGTTGGAGAACATCATGCTAAGTGAAGTAAGCCAATCCCAAAGAACCAAAGGCTGAATGTTTTCTCTGATTAGTGGATGCTGATACTTAATGGGGGTGGGGGTGGGGTGAGGAGCATGGGAGAAATGGAGGAACTTTGGATAGGGTAAAGGGGAGGTAGGGGAAGGGAGAGAGCATGAGAGTAGGAAGGATGGTGGAATGAGATGGACATCACTACCCTAGCTATATGTATAAAGACATGAACCGTGTGACTCTACCTTGTTTACAACCAGAGAAATGGAAAATTGTGCTCCATATGTGTACTATGACTTGAAATGCATTTTGTTTTAAAAAATAAATAAATTTTTAAAATAAAAAAAAAATTGTCTGCTGGGTTTTCATCTTGTGACTTTCCTTTCTATAAATACAATACTTTTTGGATGTGAGAAATGCAAATTTTCAATATTCATCTCGGCAAATCTTTTCTCTTGCACATGCAGCTTGCATAAAAAAGTATTTTGTAAATCAGGGGGTCACATAAAAAAGAGAAGCTGCTACACAAACAAGCATCTGGTAAACATCAGCCATGATTTACAAAGCTCTATATAAGAGAAATGAGTCTTAGGCATAGCAAAAGCAAATACACTTCCATGAAACCAGTCACCTGAAAAAATTGAGACTAAAAAGGTATAAAATGCTGCTCCACCATGCATAGAGAAAAAGTAAATGAGCAAAGGAGATGAAGCATCAGTAAAAATTCTTTGATGCCTGGGGAAGAAAGGGAAAAGTGCAAAGAGAGAATGGATGGCTTAATTAAAATGTTTTCCCCTACCTCTGTTATGAAATGAACACAGTCTTTTTGTTTAATCAAATTTCCTTTGTATTTAAATTATTCTCTGGTGCTCTGTACTGATAATTTAGGGCAAACTCATTCTTTAGATGTGGAGAAGAAAAACACTCTCTGTAGGATTCTGAGGATATATGCTGGTATTTCATTTTATAATCTAATTCAGAAATATACATTTCAAAAGGATGTCACAAAAGTGAACAAAATTATATTACATTTTATTATCCCCATATTCAGTCCAACAAAGCCAATAAATTCTACCTGGTAAGTAGATTTTCAAATATATCCAGTTTTCTTCTATATTCCTGCATTTTCCTGGGCCAGGCTTTTATCATCTCTTACATGGTCCATATGCTTCTACTAAGTTTCTGCTCATCTCGCTGTCCATCCTTTTAATTTATCTCTGCATAATTACTGGAGTCATATTTAAAAATTTATATGTAAAGTTGCAGTGGCTTCCTGCTCTTTATCAACTACATTTCAAACTTCTTGCCATATCCCATATATTAAGCAACTATATAATTTTCCTCTAAGTTAGGGCACCCTTGAGAATAAAATGAAGCACAATTAATAATTATGCTTAGAGTCAGGCATGGTTGCTCATGCCTGTAATCCCAGCAACACAAGAGGCTGAGGTAGGAGGACTACAAATCTGAGAATAGCCTCAGCAATTTAGTGAGACCCTCAGCAACTTAACAAGACATTTTCTCAAAATAAAAAGTAAAAGTATTGGAGATGTAGCTAGGTGGTAAGTGCCCCTGGATTCACTCCCAGTACCAAATACTACTACTACTACCTAGTATTACTACTACTAATATTAATAATAACAGTGCTTGGAAAATAGACATAAACCAGTAGTTTATAACAAACTGGATCATATAATAACTCCATCTGTAGAGTCTAACTCCACCTGTAGAGTCCACCTGCTCTGTGCCTGCATCTTCAATTTTCTATGATTTAATTCCACTGCTCAAACCACCATGCACTCTTAAGCTATTTAAAGAGACAATTTTTATCTCAAGCTGTTTTCTCTTCTTAGAACATTTTTCCTTTTCTACTAAAGTGGATTAAATGTTAATTCCTCATTGCTTTATTTCCTGAAAAATCCATCTAATATCATCCTCCCACACAAAATGATCTTTGACCCTTATCTACCTCTATTAAAGAATTATGTATGATTTTTTTTCTATCTTCCAATACAAATTATTGTAACTACTTTTACCTAGTGACTCTGTCTTTTATCCTCAACACTTAAGTAGAATGCCTTGTGGACACTGGGCAAAAAAAAGTGAACAAGATACACAGAGTGTGGACTGATCCCTGAGAAAACTCTGCATGGTAATTGTGAAACACTGTCCTTCTATAATGGAATATAAAAGATAAGTCAGGTCTTAGCATGGCAGCACATTATTCTAAACTTTTGAGCACCTGAGCCTCAGGAAATGGAGTATTATAGGTCACTTCAATATGTTGTAGTATCCTGTAAAATGACTCCTGAACTTTAAATGATAATGAAGCTAAAACTGGACACTTTAACAGAAGTGCAATCTGATGGAAGAGAGAAAGCAGTAGAAGAAAATTAGAATCATAATAGTAATAAAATGTCTCATTTATCTCAAAAAATCATGATCATAATACCACAACCCTAGATAAATATTGTCACATCTGTGTAATTGAAATGAGTTATTTATCTTTATTTTACTGTATCCTTCACATAAGTTACAAATTAATCTTAAATGCAAAATAATTTTCCAAAACCCCAGTGTTCAACTAGTTGAGACTTCTGGTGTACTGTAGCTATTGATTTATGTTTTATACCATGTATCATATTATTTCCCAAAATGTCAATTAATATGTTTCAATATATCAATTAATATGTTTTTGCTTCAGACTCAAATGAATTGTTGAAGTGAAAAAAATTGAGTCTTGTTTATTTTCCCTGGGACCAAACACAGGGTCAGGTAAGTAGTGAGATTTCAACATGTTGGTTGTCATAGTAAAATATCTTTTTTATTATGCCTTTTTCTAATTCAAATTTTCAACTCTCCCCATTGCTAATAGATATCATTCAATGTTTATCATACAATAAACATTATACAAATACTTCAGGTTGACATCAGAAGTCCCCTCTACCTGGCTTACCCTAAACACCCAGCAAAAAAATAAAAATAAAACTGCAATACTGAAATACAGAAGTCATGCAGTTACAATTTTCAGTGTAATGAACAGCATTTAGTGAGGATATGAATGTCCTGGACTGACTTTGCCTTGCTGCATCTACAATTTTATAATTTTTGAATTGTTAAAGAGTGTTTGTGTGTGTAATTTAATCCTTTAACAGTGGCTGATTAAAGGATAAGATGTATTCTGAGGAATAGAATGTTGCCTGTGGCCATAACACAAGGCATCATGTACTTGTGATTGAAATGATCAGATGTTTTGGGTTCAAGATCAAAGTCCATGCTCCGTGGCTTTGAGTTTAGCCATTATCTACAGCATGGCTTGTGATGTATTTTTTTCCTCTGAAATTGTCAAATAATAATAGAGTAGAAAATAAAATGATAGAAAAATTGGTATAAGGAAGAGTTGAATCTTTTATTTTAAAGGTATTCTAGAAAATGTAGACAAGCTTATGTTTCTTGTGCAGATCAGTTAACAGGTAGCGGACAAAATTGTATAACTATTTGTGTTTTGCTTATGGTATGTTATACTCTCAAAATGAGAAATTTGAACAATGTAATTTCTAAAAGTATTTTACTATATATTTTGTTTACTAAACGAAAATCTGCGTAAACTCATTTTTTCCATTTAAATGTCTCTATTTTTTTCCCCAAAATTTATAAACCTAAACCAAGAGAACAGTATTCATATAAGTCTCTTTACCATTATAAGGTTTTCTATAACCAAATTTGCTTACTTGCCATTCTTCAAACTTATGTCTGTCTTATAAATGAAAAATAATAAAATAACTGCTAGCTAAACTTTTTTGAGGTTTACTCATTACAGGGCCTATGCAGACTAACTTAAAGTTTATATCTTATTTAATTTTTACAACATTCA
The DNA here is from genome assembly GCA_004024805.1 of Geosciurus inauris. NCBI lineage: Eukaryota > Metazoa > Chordata > Mammalia > Rodentia > Sciuridae > Geosciurus > Geosciurus inauris. Next base: position 10,480 of record PVHX01011730.1, read on the forward strand.
TAATGGGGTAGATACTATCTTTGTTTTCATATTGTGACTGAAGAATGACTTCTCATGGTTACATTGTTAAGAAAAAAGAGAGAAGGAAAGTGAGAGAAAGATAAACAGAGGGAGGGAGGGAAGAAAGGGAAAAGGAAGGAGAAAAGCACACACAAACATTGTTGAACATTCAGCTGTCTGAATGTCTGAATGCCCCTTAGTCACCTGCTCATTTTCTACCTTCACCATGAAGCATTTCCTGCTTATACCAGACCACGTTTCCTCATGTGTTTTTCAAATGAATATTTGCTTAGAAAAAGAATAGCATCACCTACTTTAAAGTAGTTCATTACGGGAGGTTTGCTTTGCTGAATATAATACAAGTACTCTGAATATACTTGTGCAACATAATTTTAAGGTAAAAGCATGTTTTGTTTTATTCAAATTAAAAAAGACTTCCAGTTATTTAAATAAAACATTATTTAAAATCAAATATAACTCACAACTGAAATGGAGATATATGATTTGATTCAATTTAAGTTTTAGATGGATAGTAACACATAAACTATTCATCTATTGGGTGTACCAATAATTGGATGTCAAATTAAAAGTTATACCTTTAATACTGTATTGAATAGAATCACTTTCCTAAACAAAATCATTTTCTCCACGTCCTCTGAAACACATACTGATTAACTGCTGCAACACACTGAAAGCTTAGGGCCAGCTAGTTGTTCTTAATGTGCTTAAAAACTCATCTCGTTTCTTCACCAGTAACTGATAAATAAAAATCTATCCCCTCTCAATCTTTATTTTTTTTCAATCTTTTTCTATTAGTGACATCAGTGTAAATATTCTGGTTGTAGAGACTCAATACTTTAATTCAATATTGAAATATACATTTTACTTAATTAAAAGATATAAATAAGAGTGTGTAATTCATAAGTGTACAGCTTGATACATTTTCTCAGAAACAACACTCCATATAGCGAGAAAACATATCAAGAAAAAGAACACTGCCAGCACCCCAAAAGCCCTCAGGAACTAAAATTCCTTGAGAATAGATAATTACTATCTATTATAGCTAAGACTTATGATATCATAGGTTAGAATTGCCTTTTTTAGATATTTTTCATTGGGTTCCTAGACCATTAAATTCATGGGAAGCTTCTTTTTGTCAATATTATATTCATGATATTCATTCATGATATTGCAAACAGTGGTCATTCATTCATTCATTCTCTTTTTTTGTAAAGTATTAGGTCATATGAATATACCACATCCACTGAACTGTTGAAAAGTAATTTATTTCTAATTTGAATCCATTATGCATAATGCTTTTATGAAAATGTACATATTTTGACAAACATGCATATGCCTTTTTATTGGATATGTATCTATAGGTAGAATTGCTGTGCTCTGCTCTAAAGTATATAGTGAGTTTTGGTAGATACTGCCATACAGTATGATACAGAGCTTGTACTCATTTAAATTCCTGCAATCAATCTGTGAGAGGACAAATTGTTTCTTGTCTTCAATAGATCTTGATGTTTTGTTTCTTTCTGGAGATAGTAAAATAGCATAATATTTTGACTTCTTTTGCATTTTCTTAATGATTAATGAGAAGACACACATTCAAAAAATTATTCATGCAATGTAATATTGGATATTATTATTAGAATTATCTATGTGCCCATTTTTCCTCATAAATGATTTCATTATTTCATACTTTTTGATAAACTATAAATATGAGGGTTGAAAATTACTTCATTTACTATGTTTATTTATTGATTCAATCTGTTCATGCATATGAGAAGCAAAAATACACCAAAACAAAACACAGAAACACACACAAAGGAACTTCAAAGACTTCCTAAAATCCATGGGTTCCTACAGAGGTGGTCTTTTTTCTCTGTTTTTCAGAATCTAATCATAGTTTCTTCATATTTTACATTTGGGGATATTATTGGTTTTGTAGGAAGAAAAGAGGAAAAAGCTTCTGTTTTATATTTTAAGTGTAAATATTAAGCACATTTTTGTTAGATTTATTGATAAGTAAATGTCATCTCCAGGTCTTAGCTTTTCATTTCTGGGTGCTCCACACCTCACATTTCTCTCAAGTTAATTAATTCTGTATGTTAGCCAGATGATCCAGTTATTTTTGGCATAAATTCTGGTTTATTATCTTTTTGATACAATTTTTAAATATATATATGCACATATATATATATACATGTACATATATGTACATATGCATATATACTTAATACTGATAAAATATTTTCTTCTAATAAAAAATTTTAAATTTTAAATATCAAAGTAAGATGTATTAAAATTAATACTGCCAAGGAGAACATGAAAATAAAACACTAGTAACACATTTCAATTGGTCATAGTCTATTTAATTTTATCTCAGTGAGCAATTCTACAAAATGAATGCAACGTAACATACACAAGCATTCATAATTATTGAGTGTAAAGTGCAAAATTATTTGCATAAATATATGTATTGTGAATACAAAGATAAAGTATGTTAACACATTTACATTTTGATGGGATTCAAGAATATTAAGTTAACAGTCTATCTTCATGATAATGTAGGAAATATTTTAAATTGTTATGAAAACAGAAAAGCGTGAGAATAGCCTTGGAAGTATGAACAATTTTAAAGTTAAAAAATGATAATTTGATACAAAAAGGATTTGGCCTTATAAACCTTTCATATCTACTCAAATAAATCTCTGTAGCACGAATTGTACAGAATATAAAATTTTTGTATTTTGTACATGTAAATACATAGAGAAAATGATTCAAAAAAATCATTTCAGAAGTGACCTTCATTATGAGTAAACATTGTTGCTTTAAAGAATGAGACGGAATAATTAATATTTTATGAATACTAAAAATATTTTCAAGTAAATGGTGGAATGCAATATTTAACATTTGAATATGAAGACTTCATGTGTTCAGCTGCAGTCCTTTTTCCTCATGGTAGATGTGCATTTCATTTCTTACTGAAGAAAAACAGTGACTTGTTTTTATTCTAAATAGTTGGTCTTTGTCTAAACAAGTAAGTACATGTTGATAACTTATGAAAATGTGATTTATGAAATGGTCATATACAAATAAGAAGAAATACTGTATATCATTTGTCCTCATCTCAGATGGAAAGTAGATTCAAGTTATTCTTTACCATCCCACACATAGAACAACTGCAGAGATGGAGCACTGTTCCTTCTCCCTGGCCAAGGAGCACTGCCTTCAGTTGCTACAGAAAATATTATAATTTTTTTTGAGGGAAAATGGTTGAATGATGACAGGATGAATGATGATGCAGATGTAGCAGTGGTCTATGATATAATGGCTAAAATAAGAATATTTGAATCAGACATGGCAACATTTTTACCACTGTCAATATAGAATTCTTATGACTTCTATGAATATATCTATTCCTATACATGCAAAAATGCATACAGTCACATTCTTCAGTCCTAAGTTTGCACCATATTAAATGAAGATACGTTCATACCATATGGTAATTAATAAAATCACATATGTGAGGTGGCATCATAGTCTGATTCTCAGTAACTATTGCCATTACCATTTCTATTTTACTTGTTTTTAAATTTCTTAGAGTTGACATCCAAAGAACAGGCAACAAAGGCAAAAATAAATAAATGGATTTACAACAAACTAACATGCTTACACAGAACAAAGAAATCAAGACAAAGAAAGAGCAAACTATAGAATAACAGATTTATAAATCATATATCTGTTAAGGAACAGAGATAGATTCAAACACATTTCTAAATATTTAAGACATCCATATAACTGGATGAAAAAAACAAACTGGAAAATAGACAAAGAATCTGAGTAGATTTATTTTTTCCAAAGAAAACATAAAAATATTCAAGAGGTGTTTGAAAAGATGCTCAACATGAATAACCATCAGAGAAATCCAAATCAAAACCATGAGATATTATCTCACACTGTTGGCTACTATCCAGAAAGTCAATGATAAGTGCTGGTGAAGAAGAGCAGGAAAGGAAACCCTTATGTACTGTTGGTAGGAATCTAAACTGGTGTAGCTACTCTGCAAAACAGGATGGAGTTCCATCAAAAAATTAAATTAAGCCAGGTGTGGTGACACACGCGTGTATTCCCAGCTATCTGGGGGGCTGAGGCAAGAAGATTACTTGAACCCTCAAGTTTGATAGGAACCTGAAAACAAAGTGAGACCCCATCAAAAAAAGAAAAAGTTTAAAAATAGAATTTACATCAAATGATCCAGTAATGTCATTGCTTTGTAAATGCACAAAGAGATTAAAATCTATACATCAGCTATTTGATCTTCTAGGTCTTTTTCTGCATTAATCACAATAGCTAAGTTATGTAATCAACCTGTCCATTGACAGATGAATGGATAAAAAATGTGGTATATCTATATCTATAAATCATAGATACAGTATCTATATGTCATATATTGTGCGTACATATGTATGTTATCCCTCTGTTATTCTGTGAGGACTGTCATAACAAAACACAATAGACTTGGAGAACTAAACAAAATAAATTAAATTTTCTTATGCTTTTGGAAGCTACAAGTCCAACATCAGGGTGATGCAGTTAGGCATCTTCTATTTGTATCTTCAAAATAATTTATTTGTGTGTGCAACCTTATGTCTGTTTTCGTAAGTGCTCTAATCCTATTGTATTAGGACTCCACCATTATAAAATCAGGTAAATATTCCTTATTCTTGGCCTTTTTTCCAAATAAAGTTCATTCTGGTGTTGAAACATCAATGAATAAATTGGAGAGGAACACTATTCAGTCCACAATGGTTCTTAAGATATAGTACTTTCCATTCACTATTCTTCTAATTATTCAAAACTATGCTTGTTTGCTCAGTATGTGCCAGACACTCTTCAGTAATTAGGCTACTAATGATGAAGAGGAAGAAAGACATTTTTCATGATCTCAACTTGGCTAATCAAAAATTCATCCTGAAAAACTAAAATTTATAAACTTAGTAAATAATAAAAAGTTAGAATTTGAGAGTTCGAAACAGATGATTTTGGTTTACTGAAATTAAGAAATTCTACCACCCAGAGACAGTACGGATCATGCTGTTAAATTAAAGCTCCTCAATGTTTATCTACAATTTGACTTGCTTTTGAAGACATTTTCCAGTAGAATCACAATGTAGAAGAGTTCCTTTTTCTCCACATGCTCCTTACTAGCACTTTTGTAACATTTATTTTTGTTTGTTCGTTTTATTTCTGTTTTGGAGATGGAACTCAGGGCCTTGTGCATGCTAGGCAAGTGCTCTGTCAGTCACACACAGCCACATCCTAATCTTTTGTCTTTTTGAAATTAGCATTCTTACTAGAGTGATGCTACATCTCTTTGTGTTTTTTATTTGTTCTAATTAGTTATAAATGACAGTAGAATGCATTTTGATACATCATACATAAATGGAGTACAGTATGTGGAATCACCCGGGATGTGTAATCATATATGCACGTAGGGTAATAATGTCCAATTCATTCTACTATGCTTCCTACTTTCATATCCCATCCCCTCCCTTCATGCCCCTCTCTCTAACCCAAAGTACTTCAATTCTTTCCTAGCCCCCACCCCCTTATTTTGAACTAGTATCTGCATATCAGAGAAGACATTTGACCTTTTGTTTTGGGGGATTGGCTTATTTCACTTAGCATGATATTCTTCAGCTCCATCCATTTACCAGCAAATGCCATAATTTCATTCCTCTTTAAAGCTAAGTAATATTCCATTCTTTTTACATACCACATTTTCTTTATCCATTCATCTGTTGAAGGACATCTTTGTGGTTTTGATGTTTATTATGCTGATCATTAGTAATGTTAAACATTTTTTTCATATACCAGTTTACTATCTGTTTTCTTTTGAGAAATATCTATTTATATGAACTGCCCAATTTTTGATCAGGTGTTTCTTTCTTCCTTTTATTTCCTTGTATAAGCTGAATATTAAGCCCTTGTTTGCAGATTATAAGATTTTTCTATAAGGAAAAGGCTAAGAACTCCACTAAAATGTAATTAGAATTGGAAGATGAATTCAGTGAAGTTGAAGAATGCAAAATCAAAATAGAATACCAATAATATTTTTATACATCAATAATAAGATAACTGAGAAATAAATCATGAGAGGAATTCAATTAATAGTTATCAAAAACAAAACAAAATAAAAACAGCAAAACTCCATAATTAATTTAACCAGGAAAGTGAAAATTGAAATGAAAATTAGAAACCTATGATGACAGAAATTGAAGAGAACATATATACAAAAAAGTGGAAGGACCTCTCCTATTCTAGGATTGGAGGAGTTATTATTGTTAACATGTCCAGACTTCCCAAAACAATGCAATGCAATCTCTGAAATATACATCAAAATATCAATGACATTTTTCTCCAAAATAGAAAAAATTCCTAAAATTCATATGGAAACACAAACAAAACACAACGGCCAAAGCCAGCTTTAACAAAAAGAACAAAGCAAGGAGATTTATACTAACTGTAAAACACACTAAAAACTGTTGCAATCACGGTAGCATGGTATTGGTATAAACCAGTGGAACAGAAGAGAGCTTGGAGTTAAACCCAAACATCTCCCTCTAACTGATTTTCAACAAAGGTGCTAAGAACATGCATTGGAGAAAGAAGTTGATTAAATGGTGCTACAAGAAATGTGTATCTGGGCTGGGATTGTAGCTCAGTGGTAGAGCACTTTCCTCACATGCTATAGGCACTAGATTCTATTCTCAGCACTACATAAAAGTAATTAAATAAAATAAAGATATTTTAACCATCTACAACTAAAAATATTTTTTAAAAAAGAAATGTATGTCCACATTAAGAAGAATCATACTAGACCCCTATCTTTCACCCTTACAAAAATTAACTTCAAATGAATTGAAAATACATGTACACCTGTAACCAACAAACCAAAAAAAAAAAAAAAACCCTACCAAAACAAACCTTAGGGAAAATAGAATGGGAAAGGACTTTGGGGGCAAGGAAAACACAAGAAATGAAAGAAAATAGACAAAAAATATTAAATTAAAATGCATCAGCACAAGAAAGGAAACAATCGCTGGAGTGAAACCTACCAAATGAGAAAATATTTGAAAACTGGATCTTTCCCTTCTTGTACTGCTTTGAGATTAATTTATTTTTAATCATTACTAATTAATTCATGTGCCATTGTTTCTTTACCCATTCTCTTCTCAGGGGACATTTCAATGGTTCTAATTTGGGATTTTTTAAGAAAAAGACTACTAAAAATATTTTTGTATAAATTTGAGGGCATTTCCTTTTTCTTTTCCACTTGGACAAGAATTAGAATTGAACATGTGAAATCATAAGTTAGATAGCTGATTAATTTGAAAAGAAATTGTCAATTTCCAAAGTGGTTTATATATATCCAAAATCACTACGTGAAAGTTCTAGTTGATCTGAGATTTTTGACAGAATGTGGTTTTGTCAGCTTTTTAAATTTAAGCCATTTTAGTTTAAATGAAACATTATCTCATAAAGGGTTTCATTAGCATTTCTCTGAATACCAATAATGTCAAGCACCTTTTAAGTTCATATATGTCATATACGCGCTTATCTTTGCTGTCTATTCAAAATTCACTCATTTAAAATTTTTGTCTTCTATATTTGTCAGAGTTGTTTACAATTGTTACATATAAGTTCTTAGTCATATGAGTGTGTGTGTGCACGTGTGCACATGCGCTACAAATATTTCCTTTCATTCTTCTGTTGTGTCTTTCATAGAGCACAACTTTTTAGTTTTGAAGTACAATTTGTTTTCTTTTAGGTTTATATGAATTTAGACCTTTGGAAAGAAAAGTGTGTGCCTAGGTTCACAATTTTTTTTTCTGCTTTATTCTAGAAACATTACATAGCTTAGGTTTACATTAGGTATATCACTTCATTCCAATGTATTTATGTACATATTGTGAGATAGCTCAAAATGTTGATTTCTCTCTCCATGTGATATTTTCATGTTGTATTAGTAATTCTTTTAATAAAAAAATTAGAAAAGTTTCTCCAGAGCCATTCAAATGACAAGTTGTTGAAAATCAAGTATTAGGATCTAGTTGGGTCTGAATCATTGATATATTTGTTTTCATTGTAATACCACATTTTCCTGGTGGTTATAGCACTATACTGTGTCATGAGATGAGCTTGGGTATGCCTCCAAATTTTTATTCTCTTGGAAGAATATTTGCCTATACTAGGTCCTTTGTATGTCCAAAATAATTTGGAATTTTCTTCAAGTTATGTATCTATTTAACTCATCAATTAGAGAAAGTAAATAGAAGAAATTACTTCAAGCATCATATACAGCACTACTTTTTATATTGCATACTTTTTAATTTTGTTTTTCAGTAAGTTATACTTGACAAATAAAAACTGTAATTTTTATGGTATACAACATGATATTTAGATATTTGTATACATTGTGAAGTTTTAAATCAAACTAACTTAATATATCCACTATCTCATATCTGTATTATTTTTGGTGGGGATAATTTAGAATCTAAATTTCTAGAAGTTTATAAGTATTAAAAACATAATTTCATATAGTCTTAATGCTTTATTTCTTAATGTAATTCAACAAAAGAGGTCTCTAAGATTTTCCCAAATAACCAAGTTAATGACTTCTGTTATTTCTTCAAAACATTCTAATATTGCTCTATCTGCCATTCTCCTTATTTTTAAGTGTTTGTGATCAGATGAATTTTTCAATGTTAGAATCAGAATTTTTCTGCACTCAGAATTGTGTGTAAGAAGTCAAATTTGGCCAATAAATGGATGTGCAGTGAGATGAGTTTAAATCAGAGTATATGATTTGAAGACTGTAGGTCATCAAATCAGGAGTTGCAAATGTGGTGTCATTTCAGTAAGATTTAATTTCATGGTGAACATTTTCATTTTCATGTAATAGTTCAGTAGCAATTAAACATCGAAGTTCATCCATATATTTGATTATTTTTCAATTCACTCATCTTACATCTATCACATCTTTACTGGGGATTATACTACTGAGCTATATCTCCAGCACTTTTTATTTCCTTTAAATTTTTAAATTTTAAGACAGGGCTTTATTACATTGCCAGGACTGGCCTAGAACTTGTGCTCCTCCTGCCTCAGCCTCCCAAGTTACTGGGAATATAGATATGTGCCAACATATCTGATCACAGAGAAATTTTTAATATAAACTCATTCTTAACAGCATGCTAACTGCTGCATTTATCATTCTAGAGATTTTGTTTCCCCGGTAGAAACTGAGGCACATGTTCATTTGTTTGTCTTTAAACAGTTCAACTTTTCTTTTTTCTTTTTTTTTTTTTTGTACTGGGGATTGAATTCAGGGGCACTCGACCACTGAGCCACGTCCCCAGCCCTATTTTGTGTTTTATGTAGAGACAGGGTCTCACTGAGTTGCTTAGCGCCTCGCCATTGCTGAGGCTGGCTTTGAACTCGCGATTCTCCTGTCTCAGCCTCCCAAAGTGCTGGGATTACAGGCTTGTGCCACCGCGCCCAGCTTTCAACTTTTCTTGAAGTAGATAAGTTTCAACAGAATCCACATAAAATGTACTTGTTTGTGGGTTTCTCATGTGCATTAAACTTAATGAGTTTAAGCTAGAAAAAAAATTAAATGAATAATTTAGATAATTTTATATTGTAAAATTATTTTAATTAAATAAAGCCATATAAATCTTTAATTGAATTCCCATTTGCTCATTCTATAAATAAGTTCAGTCATTTATTTGTAGTAGATAACTTCCTCTTATTGGAAATTCATCTGGATAATACAAAAATATTTTTAAAATGGCTTACTTTACTTGCAAAAGTAGCTCAGCTGTTTTGTGAAAATCATATTAAGACACTAGAAAAATTTTCAAAAGATAAGAAGTAGTACAATTTTTTAGGGCTTTAATTAGCCGGTATTATTTTATTTAATTTAAAAGCTTTCTAGTAGTATTAGCTACATGAGAAAACATTTTAAAATAGGCTCTGATTTGAGGAATAAAACCATTTAAAACCACTTCCCTCCTAGCCTTCAAACCCATATCAGAGATTTGGAGCTCAATAAGTGAACTTTTCTTTTTCGTAGTATGAGTTGATGTGGTCTCTGGTTAATTGCTCTCTTCATCATCTCGTTTTTCGGCAAATTCTGAAAATATACCTGGGGTAGTCCCTGGATTCATATCCACCTACTCAGTCAAAACTGATTCCCTTTTCAGCTTTGGTATAAACAAACAAAAGCACTAAGAAACTATTATTCACAAATGCATTCTTAGGGGCTAGCATTATATTGAGTGAAATGAAATTGTTGAAAAATAATAACAAATCCAAAGAACAGAAATAGCAATAAAATCATTAAAGTTGATGTTAATAACACATTTTATATTTTAGAATGTCTTCCACTTACATTTTTATTTGCTCAATTCAATTAAGCAAGCATTTGAGTCCATACAAAGAGTCATTTTGCTTTTATTCATATATTTTAAATTTTTCAGGCCATCCATTTTATTACCAATGAAATGAAGTAATTTTCAACATCATTTAACAAAACCATTTTTCCCTTTGTAGAACTCAAACATGGCAGAATAGTTTGGTGTTTGAAGACTTTACTTTAAATTATAGCAATATGTAAGACATTATTGAAATTCATCTTTAAGGCTGATGGTAATTTATTTTAATATTTAATAGGATATTTTACTAGCAATGGGAACTAAAAAGTGACATATTTAATTTTCTCAAGTCCTTTTGTCCTTTACATTCATGAAGGCTGTTGTACTGATATCAAACTATAAGACAGGTATAATTTCAAATGTGTGTTTGTGTATATACACATTCATGTCCATATACATATATTTTTTCAAAAAAGCTATTTTTAAAATACTAAACACGAGGCTGGGGTTATGGCACAGTGGTAGCGTGCTCCCCTAGCACGCGTGAGGCACTGGGTTCGATCCTCGGCACCACATAAAAATAAAATAAAGATATTCTGTCCACCTATAACTAAAAAATAAATATAAAAAAATAAAAAATAAAATACTAAACACAAAATAATATTGCGGTTATGCACATAAGAACAAATTTTAATGTTTTCTTTTGTTTAAAATAACTTTTCTGATAGAAGTATTCCTTCAGTGTAGGGCATTCCTAACAGACCCCAAAATCTTTTGCTTCACTACATAGTTCATCAACTTACCTAGAAAATAAATTTTAAGATAGAGGTTCTTATATACACAGAGTATAACTTATTCCAATTTGGATCACATTCTTGTGGCTGAACATGTTTTCTTATGTTTCTGGAAGCTAAGATTCCAATATCAAGATATGGTGTTTTGGTTTCTGTTTCTGAAACCTCTCTTCTTGTGTTGTTGATGGAAATATTGCTTTTTCTTCCCATGTTTTTTTTCCTCTGTATAAATGTATATCCATGATATCTCTTTCACTTTCTATAAGGACCGTAAGTGTATCATTATAGAGCCCCACCATTTATGATGTCTTTTAAACTTAATTACCCTTTTGAAGGTTTTATTTCCAACTATATTCCAACTACACACACACACACACACACACACACACACACACACATATATATATATTTCCAAATATATATATATATATATATATATATATATATATATATATATATATATGTTGGGTGTCAGGATTTCACCTGGTGTTTCCAGGGGGTGTGTACACTGTTCAGCTTATGACAGCTACCAGTGGGAGAGTTCCTGAACTGGAAGAGAAATATTTAAAATTTATAGTAAAGACCAATCATTCTGTATAACAAAAAGAACCACTTTTTCTTTAGTACGGAATAAAGTAGGATGATATGTGTACTTGTCCTAAACCAAGTCTCAGTGAAACATAGTATGCATGACCTACTTGGAATTTCAGTATATTCTTTAAAATTAAATGGAAATCAATATGAGCAATTGGAAAAATCTTCAAATTTGATGATACCTTTTATCTAAATACTGGGGAAAATTGACAAGTTTGTGACAATGCTAGGAATAGATGCCTGGTATCCAAACTTTCAGACTCAGCAGTATGATCTTGTGTCTCATTCTGGTATTATTCTTTAATAAAAATAGTTGAAGTTTAAGCATATTTAACTTTGACAAAAATATTTGTTTTGTTCCACTTTCTTTTGCTATAATGGAATACTATAGACTAGGTAATTTGGTATGAGTTTTATATTGAAAGAAAGGCATTAATCTAATTTGTTTTTAAAGGTCCCATGTCTTAAAACCATCACAATGATAAAAAGTTTCAAAATGTATTTCAGAAGAGACAAGTCAAATTTAAACTACAGTACTATGTAATGAAAAGGGAGCCTGAAGCAACTCAGAATGACTAGCCTGCAGAATATACATAGAGGAGAAATTATGTTCGTCTTCCAATATTGGAGATTTGCTCTATGGAAGAGGAATGAGATTTGTTTTGTGTTGTCCAGAGGGTAGAGATTAGACAATTTGGTGAAAGCCACAGGGAAACTAAAGAAGACTGTTCTAATAATTATGGTTATCCATTAAGTTAATGCATTGCATTGTATGAATGAGAATTTCAAATCTATAGAGTTATAAGCAAGTTGGATAGCCACTTGGAGAATAAAAGAACACAGTGGGAAATCACACACTAAGGATATATTTGAGCAATAATATTTTTAAAAGCACTGAAATAAAACATTCTGCAATAAAACTCCTTCATAGTTCAACTCCATATCTATGCAAGACATTGAAATAGATATATTCAGACACTATGTAGGGACATAAATAATATTATTCAATAGTTTCAGTCCATAATTTAAAATTAGATGCTCCCCAATTTATAATCAAATTATTTTTGTTCCCACATTTAATGATCTTTCCTAAAACAATAAAATATTGAGAGTATCACTATGACTTTTCCTCCTTTTGTATGTAAAGACTTATAGCATATGCAACTTGGGTTTGCATATTGAGTATATTGATGGAAAATCTTCCATGAAATACAGATAAACTTATAGTTGGTAGTTCCAAATATGTTTTGATTTATTAAATTTGTTTCTCTACCTAAAACAAAGCATTTTATAAAGAGCCATTAGAGTCAAAAGTTTGAGCTGTAAAATGAGAATAGGGCAACATGAGAATGACTCCTTTTCCTATCTCAGACACCCAAACATACAATATCATAATATACTAAGGAAGGACCAAGAACTGCAAGTAGTTATGAATAGCAAAGAAAGAGGTAAGTCAACTCTACCCAGATACCACTAAAGCCCTCCACCTCTAATTGCTCCTGAATAGAAATTTTGCAGACATTGACACAGGAAGACAATACTCTTGAGTCTGAATTTATTCTGATTCACAGTTCAGAGGACAAGTTCCTTCCTTAGAAGATATACTTTAACTCAGATGTGGAAAAACAGAGATGAGTGGAATCAATTACACTTTGTTCTTTCTTCACATCCCCAAATATATTAGAGTTTTTTTTTATTTAAGTAATTAACAAAGAGTATTCCATCAAAGCACAGAGTAAGTTAGGGGATAGCGAAATAAGCAATGTTAGACTTACTTAAGCTCTCGCTAAATCAATTCTAAAACATGACTCATCTCTCTAACATAGTCTATTAGAGAGCACATATGGGAGTTATGTGAAAGCCATCATTGAGCCACTCCACAGCATTTAGAACTTAATTTCATTGATCTTTAATAAGAGGCTGGAAAAAAATGCTACCCACAATAGGCTATACTATTAACTTCTTAACACATAAACCTCTCATTAGCTCAAAGGTTAATATGTAAATAAGGCTTTTAATTACAGATATTGGATGGTAATATGTTATTCCTATTTCAACTTGTCTTTCCTTGTGAAACTAGCAATTTTCCAGCACACTAACACTTTTACATCAAACTAAGATGTATGATATAGGCATTCCCCAAAAATGAATTTATAGACAATATGAATACTTTTCTCATAGGGGGAAAAGGAACTCACAAATTTTTCAACATAAACAGTACATATATTTGATTATATATATGGAAGTCTCCAAATTTAATGTTACATTATTGTATTGTTATTAGTAGTATACATATCTGATTATATATGTAAATTTCCAAATTTAGTGCTTGATTAGTGTATTTTTATTTGTATAACCATACAAATATGAACCAGGTTTTATATTTTCTTAGCCTTTCAAAAATGTTAATTTCATTATGAAAAATGTCTTTTATTCTCTCCTATAATTATAATCTAAACAAATACATACACATTTGTACTTCTCAGAAATTAGTATGAAGAATACACATATTAAAAAAAATTTTTATAATTCCTTGATTGATAATGTACATAAAATGTTAATCATATAGTTGGGTATGAGAATATAATATGAATACAAGCATATGCATATAAATATAGTAATAGTGTAATCAAACTAATTTAATGAAAAGTAATTGCTTTAATAAGGCAATGTACATTTAAGTGAATTTGTAATAAATCAGAGTTGTCATAAAGCAGTAAGGAGAAAATAACCATTCTTTCCTTGAGAATATATTGGAGTGAGAGAGAAAAAACATGAAGGTAATGAGATGAAGTTTTCTTTGCATATTAGTGCATTTAATAACCTAAGTTATAAACACTCCAAATGAAGAGAACATTCCTCAAAGCAATGCACTTTATGGGTCAAAATCTATTTCAAGATGTTTAGTAGGATTATGTTTATTTCATGCTCTTTTAAAACTGTTCAATAGGAAAAACAAAAGCTGTTACCTTCTGCTTCTCCAACTACAAATTTCATCAGTTCTTTCTGATTAAACAAGTTTTGCATAGTGTTGTCTATTTTATATATTATTCATCATGACTTTATTTTGTATATGTGGGAATTCTAACATTTACCTATGAAGAAAGAATCAGACATAATGTAATTGCTGTCACCCCAGGCTTCAAGTTAGGAGAGAAAGAATATTTCAATCATCTAGGGAATTGGAGTAGTATATTCTCAGGTCCAGTACTGATGCCTTGTAATTATCCCCCACTACTTGACACTACGAAAACACAACACATAGGTAAGCAAATGGAAGGACAGATAATTTGTTGTAGTTTAGGAGTTCATCTTGTTAAGAAGATGGCAAATGCAAGATGGCTTATTGCTCCGATACTCTAATTCATAATAACGGAAATGATGATAATGATAACAGCAATTACCACACTAAAATAAATATTGCAAACTTACTATTCAGCTGTGTTTGGTATAATCTCCATCATTTGGGAGGCTAAAGTAGGAGGATCACAAGTTTGAGACCACTCTGAGCAATTTGGTGAGATCCTGTTTTAAAATAAAATAAAAAGAGCACTTGCCTAGTAGTACACATGGGTCCCTGGGTTTGTTTGCAAGTATCGCAAATAAAAAAGTGAATGTCCCTCCCACATAACCTTACAGTTCATAGAATGCCTTCAAATATGTTTACACCAACCAGTTCTCACAGCATACTTTTATGATAGAAAGGAAAGTTATTATCACACTATTTCATAGATGAAAAAGCTAATGCACAAAAGTCTCATTTGGTCATACTTACCCACCTAGCAATGCAATATTATATTTGCTATCACACATGAACCCAAACACATGGTGTGAAATGTGCAATTTTTGGAGATTAATTATAAACATGCCCATGACGATAGTCATAAATGTCCTAAGTACATCAAAATATTTTTTACAAATAAATTATACCTAACATAATAAGCAGAGAGAAGAGTTAAATTTTCATTGCACAATCATTGTCTTAAGGGAGTTGTCAATATTTTAGCTGATATTAAAACGTGAATGAGTTATTTTCAAACTTCTTTCAATGCACATTCTTTTTAAAAGGGCCATGGTGATTGTAGAGATTGAATTCAAGTAGAATATCTCAATCAATTTTATTCCCCTAGAGTTCTTTTGTCTACAATAAATGAAAGCTATTTCCATTGTTACATCAGCTTTCATATCATTGTTATCTTACTGCCTTTACTATAGATCTTTATTTGCTCATAATGTGTTCTGCTTTTTATAATGCTTCGTATCTCCTTCCTTCATTCCATTTGTCTTTTTGTGCTGTCTTCTCTGAATTTGAGTTCTTTCTGCAGTGCTCTGCTCTCTAGTAATCCCCATAAGTTTTTAAAGTCTCTGTGTAGTTCATATGCTTTCATCTAAACTTTTAAAACAGTATTTTATCTTCATCCTCTGTTATCCCATCTTTGCTGATTCTCCCTGGTTACCATTCGCTGGCTTCCCCAATTCTGAGTCACTACTCAAAGGCACTGTGCTCTTCCTTACTCTTTGTCAGTCATTAAAGCAAAGTAATTTTGCTTCCTCTTCTTAAATTCTTTGCCACAAGTTCAAGGACTTCCCAGTTGCCATATTAAATTGTCAGTTTAGAGACGATGTCATTTTGCAGCTCTCAGCTGAACCTAATGTAAATATCATGCGACCAGGAGAAGATGAATTAAGCCACTTGGCAAGGCTTTATTGGAATGCACCCTCAGACCAAATACCCAGTCCATCAGAGCGGGTCGGGAGAAATGGCGTCGGAGATTCCGTGCATAAAGAATTTCAAGAAAACCCGGTCAGGAAGGGGAGGGCTTGGGTACACGAAGAGAAGGCCAGAGTCCTTCCTGATGGGTCAGGAAAACTCGCTGATTGACAGGAGGCATGTCCACTAGTGACGTCACATCTGACTTGTAGCTCCGCTGACCAGCTTCCTTATTTGGGCATCTTGGACCCTGACCAAACCTGACACCTAACACCATTAATTATCTCATCCTTACCACTCTTTTTCAGATCACCTCATTCCTCTCATATCTCTGAGTGCTTGTGTTGTTTTCTGAGACTTCTTCATATTCCTCTATTTCCTTGGTTCCATATGCAGTTTAACTGTTTTCGTTACATTTTCTCACCCTAAATGCTGAGTTTACCACTTCTCTAGATGGTAACTTAGATACAGATGATTCCCAAGCAGATATCTCAGGTTCAGAAATCTTCTCTAAGCATCACATTCAGTTTGCTTCTGTACATGTTATACACGTACGTTTGAATGGCCCTGAGGCAGCTGCAGCATTTGTCCAAAATGGGTGTAATTATCTTCTTCCCTGAGCTGACTTTATCTTAGAGGGCATTACGACTATTCACACAGGCTTCTAACAAGGTAGACATCCTTGACCCCTTGCTCTCTTTCACCAATCAATAAATATTAGTGATTTTACCATCTAAACTGCCACAGTTTAGAACCTCAGCATCTTATCTGAACTACTGTATTGACTTACACACTTTAGTCTTTAGTCTATAACTGCTAAAGAATAATAGTGTTTTGTTATTCAATGGTGCTCCACTCTAACACATACTACTCTTATCCTGTAATATAAAAATGTACTGTCTTATCTGTCCCTAGATTAAGCATGCGTCTTAACACAATTAAATAGTTCATATGTATAATATAAAGATATTTTTGAAAAATTATTTTGCATTGACACATATAATACATACAAAAATGTATACAAAATGTTAAGTGTACAATAGGATGAATTCTCACAAAGTAGTTACCCATCATTTACTAAGCCTCAAGGTTAAGTGAAAGAATATTACCAGCAACTAAAATTCTCCCTTTGGACTCTTGTGTCAAGGATCCCCAGTGCCACCTTCAGAAACTTGTTGGCTCTCTAGGACTCACAGGTCTCAGTTAAGTGTTCGTACTCATGGTTATTTTTCACAAAATGAGGAAACAAGAAAGACACACATCAGGGAAGCAGGTACAAGGTTCCTGATATCCTTCTCAGTGGAGTCACAAAAGAACATGCTTAGTACACTCATGAATGACATTTAAAAACACATAGTAAGTGTTACCAGACAGGAAAGATTACCTAAGCTTTAGTGTTGGGGTTGTTATTGCAGGTCAGTCACATAGGCTTCATTGTTACATAGCACAGGTACTCAGATTGCAGCTGCCTCTACACCAACCTCCCCAACAAAAATAAGTGTTCAACACAATCTTATTGTTCCAATCAACTTATGCTTATTTAAATAAATATTAATAAAAATTTAAAAAGTTGATCCACTTCATTAATCATCAGAAGAATGAAATGAAAGCTATAATACAGCACCTAAGAATGCTACAAAGTAAGACTAAGGGTACTCAATGTTCACAACATTTCAAAACATCAGGAATTCTGAGACTACAAATTACTTTCTAATACTGGAAATCATTTTTCTAGTATCGAGTAACAGTGCATAAGTCTATGACCCTGCAATTCCATGCATTCATCAGAATTGTATTGGTTATATATATTGAGTAAAAGTCATGTTCACAGTCCAAGGTCTCAAACATATAAAAGCAGACATTCATCATAAATACAGCCTGGCTAAGTTCACAAGTATGAAAAATATTCTTATTAGGCACAGTATGCTAAGGGCTCAGAGTATATCTCAGAAGCCAACATCTAGCCCAAAGCCAGTATTAAAAAACAAATACAATGTACAACAAACACAATGCTAATGAATGCATGGATATGCCCTCAGTTGTATAAAACATTTTCCATAGTTTTACAAAATGTTTACCAACAATGTCTCAGAAATACTGCTGTTTTGAAACCTTGCAATCAGATTTTAGTCTTACTTTGTAGCATTCATAGGTATTATAGCTTTAATTTCATTTTTCAGATGATTAATGAAGTAGGTCAGCATTCTATTTTTTCATTGATATTTGAATAATCTCTTTTGTGAAGTATTTATTTACCAATTTTAAAACAGTGTCTTTTTGTGATTTACAACAGTTCTTTGGTGATTTCTTTCATTTTTCATCATATATATCAAATATTGCCTCTCCCTCTATACCTCTTCTCTCTTCTATTGGTAGCTATTGATGAACAGTAGTTCTTTTCAATATTACCTAATTTATTATTCTCTCTCCTGATATAGTCAGTCAGTACTTTCTCTGTCCTAAGAAATCTTTGCAAACCCACAGCAACAAAATATATTGTCCTCTGTTGTCTAAAAACAAACAAACCAAAACCCTTTATTGTTTAACATTTAGGTCTATGACTCATCTGGGATTGTTTTTGTGTATGGTATAAAGATCAAGTTTTATTTATTTGTGTGCATATGGTTTTCCCAATGAAATAACACCACTTATTTGAAAGATTATCTTTTCATCCATAACTACAGTGCCACCTTTCCAAAAAGTAACAATTATGTGTATGTGAACTTGAATCTGTATTATTCTGTTTCACTTGTCTGCTTGTCTAGTTCTTGTGGTAATTTGACTACTGAAACATTTATTGTGATCATTTGATTATACATAAATCAATCATGAATTGCTTTTTATCTATTTTTTTTCATTACTGTATACTCTGGAAGAAGCTTGTTACTAGTCACCAGGAATTCCTATTGTTTAGATATCACAAAGTTTTAATGGTCATGTGAACAATATAGATATTATTCTTAGTTGTGGAATGATGGAATTTTTTTCTAGAGTGCTTTCTGTTGTTACTTTTATGCATTTATGACATCTCTCAAGAAAGAAAGTCTATGTGTGCCTGGTTTTATTTTTTATTGTTTTTATTAATATTTTACAGTGCTGGAGATCAAATGGAAGGTTTTGTGCATCCCAGGCAAGGATTCTACAACTGAGACACATTCTTGCCTCCCTATACATGATTTAAAAGATTTTTAATTTTTCTTTCATAGTTTTTCTGCTATCTATAGAATGTGCCCAAAGAGTAGCTAAGCAATCCTATCAGAAGAGCAGCACAAAGTCCAAAAACATTTTCCCATGATTTGTGAATAAATGTTATTTTCTATATCAATTCAGTGTGAATATGCCACAGGTTGAAAAGAGCAGAGAGAGAAGATATTAGGTAAGGTGTTACTGCTTTAGTGAAATTACTATTATTTAAAAATTGGTATTTTGATCAGAGCAGGACGTTCTGTCAACAACAAGCTTTATTAGCCACCCAGTAAAGGGCAAATAAAAACTAAAGTGAGATATTATCTTAACCCCCTGAGAATGATTATTGGAAAAAGAAAAACAGTAAGGATGTAGGCTGAAAGGAACTCTCAAATGCTGTTGGTAGGAAAGTAAATTAATTCAGCCATTATGATGGCTGATAAAACTAAAATATTTCTACAGTATGGCCCAACCAACTCACTGCTAGGTGTATATCCAAAGGAAATGATATCAACATACCAAAGAAATACATGTATACCTAAGTTTATAGCAATACTATTCACTAAGATATGTATTCTGCCTAGGCTCTCACCAGTGGGTGAATGGATAAAACAATATGGCATATATAACAATGAAATATTGTGCCATAAAAAATAATAAAACTTTGTCATTTTCAAAAAAATGATTCAACTGAAAGACATTATGTTAGGTAAAATAATTCGGACACAGAAATGCAATATAACATGTTCTCTGTCATATGAAAGATAAAATATTGTTTACCTGAATGTTCAAGAGCAATTATTAGGGATTGGAAAGGGGTGGGAGAAATAGGGTGCTGGATTTGATTTGTGTGATGTCTGCATGTATTTAAATGTTAGAATGAATACATCAATATATACAATTTATTCATGGAAATAAAAAAATAAAATAAAAAATAATTTTTAAAGCCCCAAATTCCTCAGGCTAGAATTGTAATCATTCAGTGAGATTAGTTACAGCATAGTCTCATCAGAGAGAAGCAGCTCATTTCATGTCCATTTCTTGTGCACCATTTATTCAAGACTAACATTTCACCTATATACTTCAATGTTACCATTTTCACAAATAATAATTATATTTATAGTTGTGTGGATATATGAACACATATATACAGTTATACATATATGTTATACATATATATTTACATGAGATGAATTAATTTCAATTTACATCAAATAAAATGGTCTTTTACATTCATAACTAGTCATTAAGTCTATAATGAACGCATGCTATTTTTAAGCTTGAAGTAATTGGTGGTAGGCTGCAAACGAAGAGGCTTATTGCCTCTCGAGCAAACAAATTTTGCATGGGTGGTCATTAAAATAAAAATTCCCCATTTGCCAAAATAACCTTCATTACATCTTTTAAGATTCAAGAGTTTGCATTCTCCTACTATATGGTGCAATTTATTTTAAATTTTATAAGGTGTTTTCTTGTGCTATCTCATTTGATACTGGGAGTTTAGAGAAGCTACAAATTCCGTGTAGTTCATTTTCTTTCTGAATTTTCATTAAGGGAATAATGGGCAGCATTCATGAGATCCCCACAGTATCATCAAAGCCTACTCTTGCACCTTAATTTACAAAATTTTCTGCTAGCAATATTCAGCTCAAAAAAGTGCAATAAAAGCAAATCTGTGTATAGGAATCTCACTTGGAAGCTTTAGATAAAATCTAAAGCTATTTAATAAAATATATCTCAAAAAACAACTTTTTCATATATCAAATTAATAGAAAACATAAGGCTCAATAATGCTTAAGGTGAGAAATGAAGGGAAAATCATGTAAAATCATGTGACAGTGAATCTTTCAGAGGGCAAAATGACAATATCTTTCAAAATTGAAGATGAACTTCCATTTTAGCTCAGCAAGTCTACTTCTAGGAATTTATGTTATCAATAAAATCACAAAAGTTCATAAAATAGTAGAAAAGAGTTGTGTAGCATCATTTATAATAACAAATAACTGGAAAGAACTTAACTATCCATCAAAGGAAAACCAATGAAGTAAATTGCAGTAGATCCATAGGATGAAGTACAATGAAACCATTTAAAAGAATGATATTGATTTCCATTCTCATATGAAATAGCAACTGGATCTGAGGAAAGAGAATATCTATAAAACTAGGCAGTTTTCAGCTTTGTAATAAATTAAGATAAAAGTTTAAAATGAAAAAATGTGCACTTTTATTTCCTACAGACACTTTGTTATAGGCATATTATACAGTATTTGAAGAATCATATCAGGAATTAAATAAGACCTACTTTTCTAAAAGTTAGAAATTCAAATCTTGTCACAATTTCTATCCTAAATACTTACCTGTGTCTATTTAATTTTTTTTTCTTGTTATTCTGGGTATTGAAACCAGGGGTGTTTAGCTGATGAGCCATACCCTCAGCTTTTTTTTTTTTTTTTTGTATTTTATTTAGAGACAGAGTCTCACTCTGTTGCTTAGGACTTTGCTAATTTGCAAAGGCTGACTTTGAACTAGTGATCCTCTTGTCTCAGCCCCCTAAGCCACTGGGATTACAAATGTAAGCCATGGAACCCAGCTCTACCTTTTTTAAAAATTTTTTTAGTTGTAGATGAACCCAATATCTTTATTTATTTATTTTTATGTGGTGCTGAGAATTGAACCCAGTGCTTCATGCATGCAAAGCAAGTGCTCTACCACAGCCCTAGTCTCTCTACTTAATTTTTAATGTACTATATAGTAATCAATCAAGACCAAACTACAGATTGACAGTAATGGAAACTGTCCTATACCCATATCCCAAGGCCACAGATCATAAAAGAACAGTAAGTTTTTCCTCATACAGAAGTGTTTGGTAGAAGATATCCAGTTCAAAACAAGAAGTTAACAGCTCTATATTCAGTTAATCATGAATGAGTAAAAGATCAAAAATTTTATTAAATTATCTTTGGAGCAATTATGTTAAGACCATTTCTTATTTTGGAAATTTGAAGTGAAAAAGATGTGTCTATAATTCCTCTAGCACTAAAATAGTCTACTTACAGCTGTTAATTTTAAATTTTAGAGGAAACCAAAATGTAGATGACAGTAATTGAGAGTAGGTATTTGAAAAAAAAAAAAAAAAAAACTCAACAAATAAATTAATAAATTCTATATTTCCTTCCTACAAAGTTAAATTTGTTAAGTGGAGGAAACTCTTTTCACTACCGTGCACACTCCCTCTTTTCACATACCTAGGCCATGAACAACTTTCCCAAATCATTTGCTGATAGACTAGAAGTCTCCTGCTGATATCACCATTGAAAGCTCCAATAGCTATTCCTTCTGTTTACAAGTCAACATTTTTGCCTTTGTTCTATTTAGCCTATTCATAAATGCATCTATAATTTTGTATAGCTATGGTATATGTTCTCTAATATTTTTCAATGTGGGAATGCATCTTAAACACTTGAATATTGTTTTTATTTATTTTTTGGTTGTTTCATTTTTGAGACAGGGTCTCACTTACTTGCCCAGAATGATCTCAGACTTACAATCCTCCTGTGTCAGCTCCCCAATTTACAGACCAGTGCCACCACATTTAGCATAAAATAATATCCCACATTCTAATATATTCCCATAGCACAATTCAATTTACAAAAAAATGCTTTCAAGCTAGTGTCTCTTGCCATTCTCAAAGTAATCCTATGGTGCTACCAAAAGTTTTAGTATCCCTTATCAAAATCCTTGGAACAAGGATAGTTTCAGATTTCAGCATTATTTTTCAGATTTGGAAATATTTATATATATAAGTATTTATACATATAACTATAAATATGTATAAATATATATAAGTATTTATATATAAAAATATAAATATATATAAGTATTTATATATATAAATATATATATAATGAAATATCTTTGGGATATCTTTCATGTTAGGCCAAAGACTAAGCACTGAAATTTCATATATATCTGATACACATAGCCTGAGAGAAGTTTAATAAGATATTTATAAAACTTTGCACATGAAGCAGTTTCATGTTGTGGAATTTTCCACTTATGACATTCAAGAAGTTTTGGATTTTGAAGGATTTCAAGTTTTATATCTTTGGGTTGGTATTGCCCAACCTGTGTTACTATTTTCTTTTTACAAATGAGGTCACCACAAATTAGGAATGTAAATTGATTTTCTTAACTTTTCACAAAAATACATAGTTGAATTAGTTTCTAGCCATTTTTCTTGACTGTTTTTCTAGTCCTCTTTCCACTGTACCATATTCCTTTGAGGAAAATAATGAGATAACTTTGAGTTCAAAGAGGATATGGAGGTAGGAAAAGGAATAGGATGGAGGTCACAGGATGATGAACATGTAGGTGTTTGGTAATTTTATGTGACAATTTATATTTACCCTTTACATAAGTATCAAAAGAATAAAGCAAGTAGTTCTTCCTGAAAGTACTTCCCTGTCATAGAAATATCTGCATATTATTTTCTTCTTTGAATTGGCTTTTTCTCTACTACAGTGAAAAGAATTTGTGCAGCTGGTTTAAACCAGTGTATCATAATTACTCTGAAAAGAGAAGCAAACAAAGATTAATAGAATGTAGAAAAAACACAAAGTGAGGAGAATTATTAAAAGCCAAGAAATTAAAATATACACTGCTTCTTTACGAGGTTATCAGGAATGGTCAGCTTAGGTCCCCTGAGTGAAGCCTGTGATGTAAGCACTATCAGTACTGGCAGGAAATAGAGCATTCCATCAGGAAAGAGCTTGAACTCTGTGGTTATGTGGAACTGACCTCATGCCCTTAAATCTTCAAATTGCTAGATGCTTGACCTCAAGCAAATAGCTTAATTTTGCTAGATCTTATTTCACAACTCATAAAAA
This sequence comes from Geosciurus inauris, assembly GCA_004024805.1. Classification (NCBI taxonomy): domain Eukaryota; kingdom Metazoa; phylum Chordata; class Mammalia; order Rodentia; family Sciuridae; genus Geosciurus; species Geosciurus inauris. Next base: position 35,102 of record PVHX01011730.1, read on the forward strand.
TAAAATGTAAACAGCTTGAGTTTTATCTTTTTTTTTTTAACCTCTAATAAAGCAGCACTTGTCCCATAATAATGCTTACAGTCATTATTTTCGATTTTCCTTTCATTTGTTTAAGGGAGTCTCTTGCAGATTTTTTTTTTTTTTTTTTTTTTGGCACCGGGGATTGAACTCAGGGGCACTCGACCACTGAACCACATCCCCAGCCCTATTTTGTGTTTTATGTAGAGACAGGGTCTCACTGAGTTGCTTAGCGCCTTGCCATTGCTGAGGCTGGCTTTGAACTCGCGATTTTCCTGTCTCAGCCTCCCTAAGTGCTGGGATTACAGGCTTGGGCCACCGCGCCCGGCTTCTTGCAGACTTTTTTTAAAGAAGCATAATGCAGGATATTTTCAAAGGTAAAATGTGAGTCTCTCCTATGACTAGTTTTACAGTGTACATATTGTTTATTTTAACATTAATATAATGAAAATATATGCAGCTGAAATAATATTCTAAATTTATTGTTGTTATATTCATGGTAAAGCTTTAAGAAAATCAATACATGTTTCATACAAAACTAATCAGAAAAAACTAATTGAAACCAGACAATATTTATTATTTGAAACCTCATAGCCACAAGCCTCCTTTTTCTTCTGACCTCACGTGTGGGCAAGGCACTAAGACAGAACAGTCACTCCTTTCTTTGTCACAGGTGTAGACACTGGAACCACACAGACACTGGTTCTCTCATCTGGAATCCTCTCATCTAATACTTCATTGGAATTTAAAACAAAGCCACCACCTACACTCTTCATTAAAGCTGTCCAGTACTAGGGGGACCTGATTTCTCTCCTCGGGAAACTACATTATGTAAGAAACTCTTCAAAACATACTACAGAGCAGCATAGCAAAACCTCTACATACATATGTAGCATCAATAGTCGTTATGTCCACATCAGTTTTGAGTGCTGGGGTTGATTATACCTATGTGACAATTACAAAATGGGATCATTTTCATAAGGCAAGTTATTCGTATTCATGTTGATACAATAACAAGTAATTGAGAACATGAATACACACATTCACAACCATACGTGCACACACAGCATGCTCAAATGTAAGGAACACCAGTTAACTTGGAATTCTGGAAGGTAGTATGTCTGCTAGCACACTGGGTAAGGAAGAAAATGAGAAAGATGCTGCCATTCTACTTTTTGCTACATACTCCATGTTTAACTCGTGTATTTCAATCATGCAGAGTGATGGCTTTCATCATGTCATATATGTACAAATAACATACTTAGAACATATTCATGCTCTCATCCCCCTCCCTTCTACCCCTTCTCCTTCTTCCTGATTCCTTCTTCTCTAATCATCTCCCTGTTCTTTAATTTTATCTCCCTGCCACATTCAAAATATATCACCTAAATAGAATCAAGTATAAAAATCACATCATCATCTGGATAGATGCAAAAAAATACCTTTGACAAAAGTCAACACCCATTCATGATAAAAACATCTGGAAGTATAGGAAAGCCTTGTATTAATATAAGAAGGCTATATTTGAAAAACCCATAGTCATCATCAGACTCAGACTGAATGGGGAAGAATGGAAAGCATTTCCTCTAAAATCACAAACAAGTCAAGGTTGTACACTTACATCACTATTATTCAATATAATATTTGAAGTTTTTATCCAGAATGGGTAGACAAATGAAAAAAATGAAAGGTCTGCAAATAAGAAAGGGAGAAATCAAATTATCCCTATTTGCCGATGATAAATTTCTATACCACCAAAACCTTAAAGCCTTTACCAGAAGATTTTAGATCTGAAAACACATTCAGCAAAATAGCAGGCAATAAAATCAATATCTAAAAATAGTCATACTAATACATGTATGAATATGCCATGATAAAACTCATTACTCTGTACAATTAATATGCAATAATAAATCAAAGTGTTTTCTACAACAACAATGAATATGTTGAGAAGAAACACACAAAAAATTCATTTACAATGATTTCAAAATAATACCTAGGAAGAAGCCTAACTAAGGAGGTGAAAGACTTATACAATGAAAATTACAGAATGCTGAATAAAGAAATTAAAGACAATAGAAAATGGATATACCTCCCATGTTCATGCATTGGCAGAGCTAATATTGTTTAAATGGCTATATTATGAAAACAATCTATAGATTCAATACAATCCCCATCAGAATGCCAAAGGCATTCTTCAAAGAACTAGGAAATATACTCTAAAATTCAGGAAGCCAAAAGATCTTGCATAGCCAAAACAATCGTGAGCAAAAAGAGCAATGATACAGACATCGCAATACCAGATTTCAAAACATACTACAGAGCCTCATAGCAAAAACAGTATTGTACAGGCATAAAAACAGACACAGATCAAAGCAAAAGAAGCCAAGACATAGAGAAAAACCCATACTGATCATCTGATTCTTGACAAAAATAACATAAACATGCTGGAGATACTGATTTTCATGATAGATTGGGGCCACTGACCTTTTTGTTTGGGCTATCTTTTGTGAATGACTTCATATAATCCAGAAATACATAACTTGTAGACAAAGAACAAACTCAAGAGTTGGAAATCCAAGACTTTCTGCACTGACTTTCAATTGAGGGGTTGTTCCTTTGATAAACTCTTGTGAAATCCATGCCTCTTTAGAAAACCACACTGGAATACCCAGAGAAGCACAATCACCTTGTTAATTTCTAGAGTTCTTGGAATAAAAGGTAAAACTCTTCACAAGGATGCCTCAACCAATCATTAGCTAAATAATTTCATTTTGAAAGATAAGTTAGCAAGATGTCTGCTATTAGATCAGAACACTCTGTTTTAGTATGGTTTTAAGTAATGTTTAGATTGAATTTCTAGTAAAATTTGCCTTGTTCCATACTAGTGAATAAATAACCCATGAAAGAGAAAGTCCAGAACTATCAGTGAACAAAAATAATTGCATATGATCAAGTCGTTCTTTTAATTGAACAAAAAGTTATGAAATTGGTGAGAATTTCCAAATGAACACCAAAAGACATATTTGACAACTCTGTTTTTCATATTATTGTTAGAATGCAAGAGGTACAATTTTGAAAGCAACATAGACATATATGTGAAAATGTTCATATGCAGAATTTTTTATAGCATTTCCACCTCTAGTAATTTAATGGACATGAATGTTAATAGAATCATGGCTGGTATTTGTCTCTCATGTGTTATCATGGTGGTATTGCCATTATGGTTTTGGTATTGCTTCTATTCATAGGTTGTGTACTCTGTTAGTGTTTATATTCTACAGATGATTCATTATTTGCATATATGGATGTTGGACGTGTCTAAATGTATATATGTGTATGTATACATGTGTAGATTTTTTTCCACATGGATTGTAATATTGAAAAGCTGGAAATAATTTAAGTGACTTGTAATAAGGATGATTTTAAAATAAATTATTAATCTCTTATAATACTAGGAAATACTCCTGCATTCTTCAAAATCTATTACTATATATATACACACAAAGAAAATATATAGGCATATGGTGACAGAAAACTGTTCAGAGTAACTCTGAAGAGTGAGACTGAGTAGATGGAAAATATTACTTATATAGAATGTTACGGTTTAGATAGGAAGTGTCCCCTAAAATTTCATGTGTAAGACAATGTAAGAAAGTTGAGAGGCAAAATTATTGAGTTATGGGAGGTTTAACCTAATCAGTGCCTTAATCTCCTGATAGGGATTAACTGGGTGTTGACCACAGGCAAGTAGGTCACTAGGTAAGTGAATCATTGGGAATGTACCTTTGGGGTTTATATTTTGTGAGCTGAGTTAATCTTTCTCTCTGCTTTAGGGTGCCACTTCCCTAGGTACTTTCCTCTACCATGATTGTTGCCTCATCTGGGGTGGAGGAAAGAAGTTGTCTGTCTATGGACTGAGACTTATGAAACCATGAGCTCCCAAATAAACTTTTCCTCCCCTAAAATTGTTCTTCTCAGGTCCTTTGATCATGATAACAAAAAAGCTGACTAAAACATAGGACTTACACAAAACTATTTGATTGTTTTAATATCTGATTACTGGCATAGTACTGTGTGTGTTTGTATGTTTATATATATATGTATATATGCCTCTATAACTAATATTACTTTTGTAAAAATGATTAAACACCATGAAAATAATGTGATTCCCCTTTAGATTATTCAAGAGTTTATTACTTTAAAAAATAGAAAAAGATACAACTAGCTGAGGAGAAACAGCATATATTTTAGAAAGTAACATGGTAGAGAAGCCCCTACATTCAGACACTTTTCTAAATTAACCATGACAAAATTTCCATTCTCTTTTCAAGCTACTATGGAAAGTACAATTTACATTTTTAAGCACACAGGACTGGGTGCTGCTTGTGAATCAATCACACAACTGTCCACACACTGAGTTTTGTTTAGACTTCTCCCTTGATATAAAAGGTTCTTGTCACCACATGGTGCATTCTGTGTCTTTCTTCCTTTGTCTCTCCCTTCATCTTTTTCTTTCTCTCTCATTGCTAGCGATTAAATTCAGGGTTCCACATGTTATAAATTTTATAGTTAGCTATAGATCAAATTATATCTCCTTTATACATTTGCCAAATGCCTTCTGGAAAACCTCATCTCTGCACACTGCACTCCATATCATTTTCTTACTAAGCACACATAACATCAGATTATAACTTTTGGGATATGGAGGATGTATGTGTACATGTAAGTGTGTTTTATGGGTATCTTTTTCCTGTATTTGTCCCTAACATACTTGACTAAGTGTAGACCTGTTTGTCTTTGTATTTTTAGTATGATAAAATACATAAAAGCAGGAAGTACTTATGAAATTTATTTTCATAGCATTGATTGACTTTAATTAGAATATACTTTTTTACATGTTCTAGATTTGATAAAAGCTATTTTTGACTTCATTAAACAGCAAGCCATTCCAAAATATTTGTGAATTTTCCATTATAAGCAGCAGTCAGTATGGGGTATAGCTTCAAAAATCCTGTAAAGCAAAACTGGAATAAAGAGAGAGTAAGTAATCACTTTATAGACCTGTGATTTTTTAATCATATAGAACTGAAGTAGTGTTCATTACTGATCAGCCACTCATGGGAGAAGGTGAGTTGTAGATTTTCTGTATGTTTGATTTGTGTTGTTTGTGAGGGAACTGAGTGGACATATGTGGTTTACTTTTGGGCATATGATTCTTCAATTTGATAGACAGCCTCTCAGCCTATAAAACAAAGACCACAATGTTTTGATTTTCCTTTAGTATTGTCAGCAAAAAACATTTCTGAAAACATATTTGGAGCAAACATTTAGGTAAACAAAAGATCCACTTACTATTGGGCACTTAATAGATCTGTAATTTCAAGGATTACATAATTAAAATTAAGATCCATGATGAATAAAAGAGGTTTAAAACAATCAACATTGAAAAAAGAGTTAACATTGGTGATTTTAATAAAAATATTTTTATTTTATTACTTTAAAGCAGACTGCTTACAAATCTTTTCTGTGTGACCTTAAATCAAGTACTGTTAATTTACTATGAAGAAATCTGAATTCACCATAACACCATCTGTTTATTGATGAATCTTTGCTATGACAGATTTCCACTTTTCAAGCATGTGTATGGAATACATATTGCAAGCAAGTATCATCTCCCCTATCAATTGGTTTAAGTTGGAGAAAGCTTGAGATAAACAAGCAAAATGACAGGAGACTAAATAAAACAACCATACCTTCAAAGAAGTGGGCCCTTTTTGCTAAACTGTTTATTCTCAACATCATCAATTATTCTATCGCTTTGTTTTCCTCTCCTGTCAATATTTACCTAGGTGTTGATAAAATTTTGTTAGAATTCTTCTCTGGGCTTTTGTTAGAATAGAAATGGTTTAGTTTTTACTTTTCAAATTTATATGGAAAGAGTATTCTATTTATAACTTAGAGTTATCTAAATACCTGAAAAGATAATTACAATATCTTTCCACTGGAGATTTTGGCATGGTCAAGGAAGAGCAAGGAGGACAGGTTAGTAGAGATGGAAAAATCAAGTATTGATTAGTAAATCAGAAGAACAAGCTAATATTAGAGGTGCCCAGTCATGTAGAGAGTACAGGCAACTGCAGAAATGTTGGAGTTAAATTATAGTAATTGTGAAGAGATGCTCTTGGAAGATTTTTAAAGAGTACCATAATCTGACATTTCTTGAAAATAAATCACAGTCATTTCTGTTTGAATAATAGGCTAATGTGGGAGTTTGGGAGTACAGACCCTATTAAGCAGTTAATAGTAATTCAGGTAACAGGTGAGGTAGTTTGGTTAGAATAGACTTGGGGGAGGCAGTGAGATTTTCCTACAAGATTTATTAAAAAATTATATGTGAAAAAGAGAAAAAATAAAAAGAAAAACAAAAAAATGTAATTCCAAGATTTGTGCCTGAACACATGTAGCCTTGAGAGGAGTAACTTTAATGGGTTGAATGAGTTGAAGGATGAATAGGAGAAGAAGTAGAGATCCACATGGACAACTGTTCTAAAGAATTTTGCTGGAAAAAGGGACAGAGATGGAAGTCGGTAGGCAGGCAGAGATGTAGACACAGTAGGGTTTCTTTAAAGCATCCTTTCTTTAAAGCATATAATGATGGTAATGAATGTGTACAGAGATTTAAAAAAAAATAATAACTGAGTGTAGAATAGCCTGTGTTAGTGCAAAATCTTTGAGTACACAGAGAGAATAAGAACTACTGCAGAGTGTAGAGTGGAAGGATTCTTTTACACATAGTTAAGTGTATCAATTGAAATTCAAGAAAAATTAGAAATGTAGTAAAGGCACATTGGTAGGTTTGGTATTGGAATTCTGCGGAAATCCTTTCTTGATTTCTTTGTCTTCTTCTGGGGATATTGGAAATTTAAGAAGGCATAATATGCAGAAAAAATATGTCTGGTAGAATATATTTACCAGATTAAGTAGAGTAGAATTTATAGACTCCATTTAGGGCTCAAATGGGAATAACTTTAAATTTAGACAAATTAATAAGCTTTAATACTTTTTCTAATCCCATGGGAAATGAGGAAAGAAAGATATCAGTATTGAACTTACTTTGCAGGTGTGTTAGATGAGTTTTCAAACACAGGGAAAGGCAATGGAGTTAAGAAAATGGGAAAATATTTAATTTTACTAGAAGACCATATAAAAAGTAAGATAAGAACATGAAAAAAAAAAAGATAGGTAATAGAAAGTTCAATACACAGGAATTGCCAATCAGGAAGCTTTAAAAAATAGGTTATGTGAGTGCTATGATCTGAGTATTTGTTATCTCCTAAAATTCATATGTGGAAGAATAGTCCCCAGTGTGATTATGTTGAAAGGTAAGGCCTTAGCATGGTGGTTATACCATGACAATGGAGTCCTCATGAATGAGGCTCATTCCTGAGGTAGCTCCTTACCCTTCTACCATATGAGATGACAACAAAATCAGCTATGAACAAGAACACTAGCCTTTACCACATACCTAGTTTTCTAGCATCTTGATCTTGGTATGCTCAACATAAAGAATTACAAGAAATAAATTTCTGATGTTTAAAAGCCATCCTTTTTTAAGAATTTGGTTAGGAGCCTGAATTTGGTTAGAGTTTGGATGGGAACCTAAATAGAATAAAATAGTGAGTAAAATGGAAACAGAATTGTTAGTTACTGGAAAATGAGGTGCTTTAATATTTGAGAAGGCATGAAATTACTGGAAACAAAAAGCATGAAGCAATGACAGTTTTGGGAGAGGGGTGTGAGGGTCATAGGATACAAAAAGTCTGAAAACCTAAAAGGCCAGAAAGAGAAGATTATCAGGAAATGAAAGAATCTCAAGCACTGTCCAGCAACAAGGTATGGTAGCAGGTGAGGGAATGAATTTCTAAGAAGATATTAAGAGAAGAGAGAATAGTACTGATATAAAAATTATAAATAGGGAGCATGATGACACTTTCCTTGCAAAGAAAGATTATCAAATAATGCTATTGTGTTCTTCAGTGTCCTAACATTATAGCCAGATTTCTATGTGGTGAGAAAGCAAAGAAGTATTCAAACAAGACTTTAAGATAGAGATAAGTTTGCTGAAGCCTCATTATGAGTTCCAAGGGTCACAGAGGAAATGTTTGGATCACCAGGTGATGGGATAGCAAAAAGAGTTTTATAGAGATAAATGAAGCATAAACTATGAGCATTGATTTTTTTGTGGTTACTGAAGTTAGATCCAATATAAGACAGGATGAATTCACCCTGAAACTCTTTTAAAGGAGGTCAATGATTCATTCTAATTATAGTTTCCTTCCTGAAATTGGTCTGGTAGACAGATTGTAATGGTCATTTGCATGGAGAAAAAGTCCTGCCAAAATTTGCAGAGCTTTATGCATTCTCTTTTTAAACCTGCCAACAATAGTGTCAATACCAAGCAACTGAAGTATCTCTCAAATACAGGTTATAACACAGTTGCTCTACATATGTTTTTGCACATGTTTTAAAATATTTAGTTTTAAATATCCTTATACTAGTCAATAGATTCTTCTCAAGCAAAATTTTATGTAAGTGTTTTTAAATAATGCTCTGAAGCATACAAATGGTAAATTTGTATGCTTTCCTATTCTTTTTTTAATGTTTATTTTTTAGTTGTAGGCGGACAGAATATCTTTATTTTATTTTTATGTGGTGCTGAGGATCGAACCCAGTGCCTCACGCATGCGAGGCAAGCACGCTACCACTGCACCATAACCCCAGCCCGGTGCTTTCCTATTCTTTGAGATAATTCTTAGCAAGGAAATGTGAACCATTCCTTCTATTTTCTCATTGTTTGAATTGTATTGAGATAAGTAACATTATATATCCTTCCAAACTAGAAATATAAACAGAGTACTGCATTTAGTAAAAACTGAAAGGACTATAATGTACTTAATATATATATGGTAGGCCAGATGTTCTCAAAATGCAGTGAATGAGACACTTTCATTGGAACCATGTCTATTTAACATGGAAATGTATGTACAACTCAAAATATCTCCTGAGTCATATTCTAACTGTAAAGGATGCTAAATTTTGATAGTACGTAGTCAACATATGCCTTAGAGTAATCCATACTAGCAGAGAATGAACTAAAATATTTCTCCACCAACTTCTGTCAATCATTGGCTAAGATCCTTGCCAAGAAGAATTCTTCAATTCTTCCAACCTGCCACAGGCTCTAGTGACCTGATAAAGGCATCTAGCAAAGAGGTACAACTGCTGGCACATTCAAGTCAGGTGACCTCAACAGAGATAGTGGAGTCAGGAGGATGTGTAGATTTGCTTCTGAGAAATTTATAAACATTGGGTCTTTTATTCTCACAGCAACTCTAGAAGATATTCAGTATTATTTATACTTGCTGATGGGGTTAAAGAAAAAGAGAAGAGTAGAGATAGGAAGCTTAAGCAAATTTCCCAAAGGAAATTTGACTTTTTTTTTGTTTTTTTGTACTGGGGATTGAACTCAGGGGTACTCGATCACTGAGCCACGTTCCCAGCCCTATTTTTTTGTGTGTGTTTTATGTAGAGACAGGGTCTCACTGAGTTGCTTTGCAGCTCGCCGTTGCTGAGGCTGGCTTTGAACTTGCGATTCTCCTGTTTCAGCCTCCCTAAGTGCTGGGATTACAGGCTTGAGCCACTGCGCCTGGCAAAATTTGACTTTTTATCCTGTTATAAATGATTTTAAATCATGCTTTTAGTCACTGTGGCAGAGGTCAAATCTCTATTCAACTTTTTAAATTCTATATAATTCCATAAATAATTGTGATTCTACTGGTTTGTGGGATAAAATCTGTTTCACTCTTGGAACTATTATAAACTATTTGGGATTAGTTGTTCAGACTCTCTCTATATTATGGAGTCTCATCATAAAACAGGGGAACCTTCATTAAGAATTGAGCCTAAAAAGACCTCAGGGGAAAAAAATGAGCCTACAAAATTAGCCACCACAAAACGTACAGAGAATGGAATTTGCCTGAAAATATTTTTCATATTATTTATTTGTTTTTCCACCATAGCCTCTAACTGTACTTTAGGAAAAAACAGAAAATGAAATACTTTGATAATAAGTTTAAAAATGAAGTTGTGACAGATTTATATAATAGAATTAAAATATAAAACAAGGATTATAAGTCCAGTAGTTCAATAATTGAACAAAAGTATGCTCAGCAGTTAAGGATGGGTCTACAAATAGAAACAATATGAAGAAGGAGGTACAGAGAACTTTTGGCACACAGATGCTGAGGCAGTCCCATGATGTGGGGGACCCCCAGCTCCAGCCTCAACACTCTCTTATCCCTGCTTTATATTCTCTGCTCTGATTTTATTAAACCATCTGAGAATTTACTAGCCTGCTCTATGTTCTCTCACCTCTGGAACTCCCAACATATTGATCCCTTTACCTGTAAATATTTCCCTGTACAACTAGTAACATACCCAATGGTAAAATCCTAAACTATTCTCTATAAATATTAGGAACAAGACAATGATACCCACTATTATTTCTATTTAATCATGAACTAGAAGTTATAGTCAGTGAAAAAAAGAGAAAAAATTACAAGTGTTTAAAAGATCAGAATGAATGAAGTAAAATCAGTTCTATATATTCTTTGAATATATTATAAATTTCTATTTAAAACATAAACAAATGCATGACAAAATAATTTATATAAGTATATTTAGCAAGCTTGTAAAATGCATGGTCAATACCAAAAAAGCATTCATATCTATTCTAGTAACCAACAATCACAATATGAAATAACATGATTCATATTTTCAAATGAAAACTATAAAATGTTTAAGAGTAATTTGGCAAAAGGAATGTGACTTGTACACAGAAAAACTACATAATCTTGTGAAGAAAAATATGTCTAAGTAAATATAACATTTATATATTTATATAAATATAAATTTAACATATATATATATATAAAATATAATATCTAAGTAAAGGTATAATATTGTTAGGATGACAATTCTCAAATTGAGCTGTAGATTAAATTTAATACAAATGCAGATCACACTCATCAGCTTCATAGAATTTGATAAGTTAATTCTGAAATTTGTATAGGTATAGATGTGCTAGAAGATTCAAAACCATTGAAAAGATTAGCAAAAATTAAAATTTGCACCTGATATCAGAAGTGAATACAAAGAAATTAGGACAGTATAGGAATGGTGTAAGGATAGACATAAATCTATGGAGAATAACAACTCCAAAAGTAGACCCACGTGTAAGTGGTCAAATAAATTCTTATCAAGAAACCTGAATAATGTAATGGGAAAAAGGAAAAATTGTTTAAAAATTGTAGCAAAACAACTAGAGGTCCATATGGAGAGAAAAAATATGTATTAGTGCATTAAATTTGGTTTTAGTTCTAATTACAGAAACTAAGCCTAAGTATTTTCTAAAGGAAAAAAGTCTTGTGAAGTTGGTAAAAGCAAAATTTTCTTATATGGAATGCAGACAAAGAAACCTTCAATGTGAAAGAAAAAAACTAGTAAATTTTATCTAGTAAAATTAAAATGTAAAAAAATATTTTATATAAAATTGTAAGGAAACTAAACAATAAAATCTCAAGTCAAATATTTTCAAAACATATATCTGACATGGGCCTTCTATGCAGAATATCTATATCCATTTATAACTTTAATCACATAGTAAAATGTACCAAACACAAAAACAACCAAATACAATCAAATTAAAAATGTGCAAAATATGCAAACGTTTTGCGAATGAAGATATATTAATGAATAATTACTACATGAAAGGTATGCCAAATTAGTAGTTGCCAGGAAAATATAAACTAAAACTCTTGAATGAAAATATAAAATGTTTATTAAAATATAAAGTAACTAAAATTATCAACTTGGCAGTAGGAGTGTAAAATAATATTTCTAGGTTTTTAAAAATATTTAAGATTACATCTATCCTGTAATCTAGTCTTTCCACTCTCTTGACTTGCATTTACCTATAATTATGTATGTTGAGCATTATTTTCATATACCTGCTTGGAATTTGTATGTCTCCTTTTGAGAAAGGTCTTCTTAGGCCTATTGCATATTTTTAAAGTGGATTATTTGTAGATATGTTGTTTTGG
>PVHX01011730.1:47383-62831 GCA_004024805.1 Geosciurus inauris
GTTATTTGGATTTGTGTGTGTGAATGTATGTCTGTGCATGCACAATCAGACATGTCAAATTGTCTGTGAAGAATGTCATTGATATTTTTTGAAGAAGAATTCATTGAAGCCGGGCACAGTGGTGTACGCATCTAATCCTAGCACTTTGGGAGGATGAGACAGGAGAATCGCTAGATCAAAGCCACCCTCAGCAAAGGCAAGGCACTAGGCAACTCAGTGAGACCCTATCTCTACATAAAAAACAAAATAGGGCTGGGGATGTGGCTCAGTGGTGAGTACCCCTGAGTTCAATCCTCAGTACCACCTCCCCCCCCAAAAAAGAGTGCATTGAATCTTAATCAATTTGTTAGTATGGACATTTTTGGCAATGTTGATTCCTTAAATCCATGAACATAAAATATCTTTCCATTTTTTGTTGTCATCTTCGATTTCCTTCATCAGTAGTTTGTAGTTTTCATTGTAAAGATCTTTCATCATTTTGACATATATTTAGTTTTGTAGGTATTATCAGTGCCATTGCTTTCTTGATCTAGTGGTTACCTGAAACAGGATGGGAAACAACTGAACTGCAGATTGGAATGAGGGTGGAGACATCTTTGGATGATGCACATTCACACAAGGTACCATATCTTGATGTGGTACATACACAAGGTAATAACAACTGTCAAAACTTATATTCTGCATTCTAGTTGTAGACAACTCATTACATACAATTTGTATCAAAAAAATGCTTATTCAATTCTCAACTAACAGAATTTTTATTTTCAGTTCATCCAAATTATTTATCTAATAATAAAGGACTTTGGGAAGTGTATGATTTGAAATCATAAGATATGCCATAGCCTGCAAGTAGCAAGGTCTAATGTCTTCATCATTAAACTTCATGTTAGTAAAACAATGATAGTAAACTCTAGTGGTTTACTGTATCACACCTATGCAAAAAGAAATCAAAATTCTCAACACCTGCCTAAACAATAGCCTGACAATAAAAATGTATTACATGAATATACAGCATTGCACCAAAATACAATTAGATTTACAGCATTTGGGGGTGAACATGGAACATGGTTTCATTTTTAAACTTAAAACAACAACAACGAAAGTAAGGGGTATACAATTAGTAACAATTATCAAGGATACCATGCTTATAAATGGATTTTTTGGCAATTTCATAAACTGAGACTATTTCCCCTCTCTTCCATCAGCCATATTAGCATTATCAATGTATGGAATATCATAATGGTTATATTACTTTGTGGAATAAAATTTGTAGCTTACACTATATTCATAATTCTACATTTTTTTAAATTTTAAAATTTTATTTGTATTTTAGTGCATTATAGTTATAATACTGGGGTTCATTTTGACATGTTCCTGAATGTATATAACAAAGTTTTCTCCATTTCAAACCAGCCCTTTCCCTCCTTTCTTCTTTTCCTAATCTCCATCCTCTATTGATCTTTCTCCTACTTTTTTTTTTTTTAAATTTAAGTGATGTGTTATGGTTACATATAAAATTGGACTGCATTGTGGTCTAAACATCCACTCATTTCACATAATTATATCAACTGTACTCTTCAGTTCTTCCCCCTTGCATCTCTTCTTTCTTCATCCTTGGTTCCCTGGTTCTACTATACTATTCTCCTTTTCATTTTCATTAGATCCCCCTTTTATTATTCCTTTTCTTCTCCCTTATATTCACATATGTGAGAAACGTTCAACCTTTGACTTTCTCTGCCTGAATTATTTTGTTCAGCTTGATGTCTTCCAGTTCCATCCAATTACCAGCAAATGACATAATTTCATTCTCTTTCATAGCTGAATAGAACTCTATTGTGTATGTATACCACATTTTCTTTATCCATTCATGTATTAATGGGCACCTAGACTGGTTTCATAACATGGTGCATTGTGCTTCTATACACATTGGTATGCATGTATCATTATAACATGCTGATTTTAGATCTTTTGTATAAATATCAAGCCACCAGGTCAAATGGTGGCTCTATTCCTCGTCTTTTGAGGAATCTCCATACTGTGTTCCAAAGGGGATATACAATTTTCATTCCCACCAACAATGCATAGGTGTACATTTCCCCCAACTTCCTCACCAGAAATTATTGTTATTTTTGTTCTTGATGATTGTCATTCTGACTGGGGTAAGATAAAATTTTAATGTAGTTTTGATTTGTATCTCCTTAACTAATATGAAGGTTGAATTTATGTTTTGTATATTTCTTGGTCATTTGTATTTCTTATTCTGAGAAATGTCTCTTTAGATCTTTTGCCCATTTACTGAGTATGTTTTAAGTTTTTGTGTTGAGATTTTTTTTGTCTCCTTATATTTTCTTTATTAATCACCCATTGAAAGAGTAGCTGGCAAAGATTATTTTCTTCCATTCTTTGGCAGTCTCTTCATGCTATTAATTGCTTCCTTTGCTATACAGGAACTTTTCAATTTAATGTTATCCCAGTAATTGATTCTTGGTTTTAGTTTTTGAGTTTTAGGACTCTTATTGAGGAAGTCAGTGCCCATGCTGATGTTTTGAAGTATTGCCCTTATGTGCTATTCTAGCAGTGTCACTGTTTCTGGTATGATTTCCTGGTTGTTGATCCACTTTGAGTTGATTTTTGTGCATGGTGAATGGTCGAGTTAGAGTCATTCATCTACATATGGATGTACAGTTTTTATCATTACCATTTGTTAGGGCAGAGGCAATATTTCCTTCAGTTTTTGCTTTTGGCCCCTTTGTCAAGGATTATGTGACTGTCACAGGAGAATTGGGAGCTGAAGCTCTGGATCTTAGTTCTTGTGGGCTGGTGAAAGCAAATTTAAAGTTAGACAGAAAATTCTGAACAAGAGAATTTTATGAGTGAAAATGAAGGAAAGCACAAACAGAATACACTCTAGAGAGAGAGTAGATTACCTCCAAGCAGAGAACAAAGGAAGCAATGATGCTTCCAAATGTATTGCTGTTTGATATTAGAAGAACTGAGTTCCACTTTGTGTTGTCTTTACCAATCAGATCTTTAACTCCTCCTACATATTGGACAGGGAGTTTTTGACTCCCTTTAATCCTCTCTGAAACTGTTGTGGTGTCTGTCTATCCTATTCGGGCGTGGGGAGGCTTCCTCTGCAAGTCAATTCTATGTTATTGTAGGTACTGGTATCAAAGACTGGGCAGACTTCATCTTATTGTGTCTGTATTATTAATGAAAATTCTCTTTGGAAATACACTTGGCCTTAAATCCAAATGACATTTTTCTTAATTTGTTCTCTTTGTTTCCACAAATTTATTCTAAGGATTAATATTCTTGTTGTTTTACAAATTATTTGATTGCTATTTAAAGGCAATTTAAAAGAAACCCTATGATCATGCAATGTTGTTGGTTCACATCACTGCTGTTAGTAACTACTAAAAACTATATTTACTTTGACTTGTCTCTATGTCTTCTATTCTATTCCATTGGTTTTCATACCTGATTTTGTGCCAATACCATGCTGTTTTGTGAATAAAGCTCTATAGTATAATTTGAAATCAGGTATTTTGATGCCTCAGCCTCACTGTTATTGTTCCAGATTGCTTTGACTACTGTGGATCTTTTATTTTTCCATATACATTTAGGGATTATTTTATTTTCTACTTTTGTGAAGAGTGCTATTGTTATTTTGATGGGTATTGCATTACATATACATAATGTCTTTGGTAATATGGCCATTTTGCTGATATAAATTCTCCCTATCTATAAATATCTTATAAAGTCTTCCTCAATTTCTTTTTTCAGTGTTTTATATTCTTCATTGTAGAGATCTTTCACTTCCTTAATTAGATTTATCTCCAAGTACATTTTAAGACTATTGTGAATTGAATAATTTTCTTGATTTTTCCTCAGCAGATTCATTATTGGAGAGCTACAAATTTGTTGAATATTTGTGCCAGCTCTAGAAATCTTCAGGAGCAGTTTTATTTTTTCTTCTATGTTTAGGATCATGTCATCAGCAAACAGACCTAGTTTGTATTCTTCTTTTCCTATTTTTCATTTTAATTTTCTTCTCCTGCCTGATAGTACTGGTTAAACTTTTAAGAACTATATTGAATAGGAGTGGTGACAGTGGACATCCTTGACTTATTCCTGAATTTAGAAGAAATTCATTCAATTTTTGTCTATAGAATATGTTGTTGGCTTTGGTTTGTTATATATATACCCCTTATAGTATTCAGGTACATTCTTTTTATACCTAGTCCATTCAGTGTTTCTGACATGAATGGTTGCTGGATTTTGTCAAAGGATTTTTATTCATACATTGAGATGAGCACACAATTTCTCTTTTCTATTCATTTATGTGATTAATTACATTTGTTGACTTATATATGTTGAACCAACCTTGCTTCCCTGAGATTAAACCAGCTTGATCATGGTGTATAATATTCTTAGTGTATTTTTGAGTGTGCTTGCTAATATTTTATTTAATATTTTCATATCTGTGTTTATCAGGTTTATTGCTCTATAGTTTTCTTTGTTTGACATGAATAGCTGGTTTTGGTCTCAGGATGATAGCTCATAGAATGTGCTTTTGGAGTGTTCCCTACCTCTCTAGCGCATGAAATAATTTGAGGATGATTGACTTTAATTCTTCTTTAAAGGTCTGGTAAAATTCAACTGAGAATCCATTTGGTCTGATAGAAAGAGAAGAAGAAGTAATAAGAGGAAGAAAACTAAGGTAAAAACAAACAAAAAATCAAAACAAACTCATAGAAGCTCTACACTTTCAAATTCAAAACAAAATAACAAACAGGTGAAGAAAATAGTGATAAAAATGAAAGAAAAAATTATTTAAAATATATGTATACATATTCTCAAACCAATTAGCATAGCAAACACATACTCACACACACACAAACACACACACACACACACAATGGCAAATGGCAGAGAAGGAAAAATGTAAGAAAAAGTGAAAATTGAAGGGCATGTCTTCACTAAGATAGTCAAAAGTGCTGACATGGATGGATGTTCACTGGCTCTGCTATTGTGCCTTCATTTTCATTTGTTCTTGAATTGTGTGCCTATTTGGTCGAGGTCTGGAATTATTAAATCCCACCTTTTTGTGTTTCTCATCAAACTTCAAGCCACTGTGGCCCAGAACTGAGGCTGGTGGTAGTGGTTCTCAGTTTCCCTTCTCACAGTATAAATTAGGGCACATTGTTGAGTACTGACAGTTGGAGTTTTGTTTGGACAGAGTAGGTTGATAAACTCCCAGAGCAGAGCTGATGCTGAGTTCTAAATGGAAGGTTCTAGCATCTGGGGTTTAATTATGATGGTCCTTTTGAACTTCATGGGATGATATTTACTCCAGAGAAATTAGATCCACATTCCCTGTAGCTGGGCAGATGCCTAACACTGCTTGATGTCTGAGTCTCAGAAACTTCTCGAAAATTCTTCTTATAACATAGGGGAACTCACCCTCTATAGAGCTCACATATTCCACCACAATGGTTGTGACTTTTCCAGGATCAGACCTGGAGTGAAGATGTATCTTTTTGACTAGTTTCTGGCTTGTTTTAGTAAGCTTTTTTGCTGCTATGAATAAAGGACTCAACTAGCACAACTGTGGAGGAGAAAGCATTCATTTGAGGTCTCATAGTTTCAGAGGTCTTACTCCTTAGAAGGTCAGCTCCATTTCCCAGGGCTTAAGTTAAGGCTGAACATCATGGTGGGAGAGTGTGGCAGAGGGAAGCAGCTCACATTACAGTGATCAAGAGGCAGAGAGAGGTCTCCTTTTGCCAGATACAAATATATAACTGCCATGCCCCAATTCCCATCTCCTCCAGCCACATCCTACCATGCAGTTACCACTTAGTTTATCCCTGTCAGGGGATTAATTCACTGATTGGGTTAAGACTCTTACAACCCAATTTTTTCTTCTCTGAACCTTCTTGCATAAACTCACACATGAGCTTTTGGGGGACACCTCACATCCAAATCATAACATAGCCTCTCCTCAGCTGATCATATGAGCTACCAGAAAGAAAGTGAAAGCAAGGCTCTCTCCCTTTGGTGTACCCATCCTAGATCCCTCTGGGCATAATCCTGCCTCTGTCTATTACAGTTGCAGTAGGGCTGTACTGTACCCCATGGCAGACATTTACTGTAATACTCTGTCACTGTTAGTTATGAACTCCTAAGATATTGATATTGGAAGCTCCTACAGGACCACTTGCAAATGGTTCCTGCCTCAACCCTTCACTCACCAGCCAATAGCTTAAGAGCATTTTTCAACCATTAGATCTCCACACTGTCTCTGGTTTAATTAAGATCACCCTCTCTCTATGTGTAGGAGCACTCTCCATACCTTCAAAGTCTTCACTTCTTCTTTCCCACCCTGTGCTGATGAACTGTGCACCTGACACAGAGCGGTACCCCATTGGTTGTAACCTCGGGACCATGATTGGTCTGAGGACCATTCATAAGCTGTTGCACTTCCTGGAATAAATGGGTTCTGCATCTTGCTCCAGCAGAGCAGTCTTACCAGCCCCCAGAGTCTGAGTGAAGTGGCTCTGCAACCAACCACCCGGTACCTCATCTCACGGGATCCCATTTTGTCCCTCCTGAGGACCCCTTACTTTAGTCCCGTGGAACCCCAACTCATGGGCAAACCCATGGAAAGCATGACATAAAACAACATCTATGTTCACAAGTTCTCACCCAAATAAATAGATACATATATATACATACATAGATAAATGTTTTACAAATAAAAAAAAATTTGCAGTTCTTTTCTCTCTTTCTGTCTTTTTTACTCCTCCCCTCTGTTGTGAACTGGCAGTACTAGAAACATGGCAACAGGCAGTGGGAGAATGCTGGGCCATCTCTAATCTATTATTTCTTGTTTTATCTTCAAAATTCCTGAATTTCTGTGTCTCTGTGATTATTTTACTGTCCAATGTTGAATTTCAGTGAAATCTCTTAGTCACCTAACACTTGTTGAAAAGAAAAACTCCTGTTGCTTGAATCTCAAGCTGAGGGAGAAGGAGCCCCTTTCCTCTCATTCACCATCTTCTACTGCTGCATTCTTAATTGATATCTATGTATTGCAATTATGGATACTGGCATTTCCAAAGTTAATAAATACTTGTTAATTGTCAAAGGCAATTTTCTTACATTCCACTTGACAGTAAACTGTAACTGTGCCAGAACAATTTTTAAAGCAGTAAAAGCTAAGCATGTCATTTCACTAATAATTGATTTTCTTCTCATCACTTTCAAAATCCTTGAGGTAGAAGAAATACTAACTAATAAATCCAGATCACCACAGGGAATAATTTTTTCATATAATCTGTTTTGATACTGATATTCTATTGAGCTCCATCTAAATAACTACATGAACAATATCTTGTTTCTATGAAAACTAATTTAAAAATTACTGTCTTTATATAAGAAAGATAAAGATTAACTTCCATATTCAGCTTATATACTGCTGATAACTTTTGAAAGTATTTGGCACACTTAAAAGTTATAATTTCTGAATTTTCTCTTAACTCATAAAATGTTAAATGACAGAAAATCAGCAGATTGATTGATTCATGCTTGCCTTTCAAATTTCTTGCTCTCTTGGATAAAATCACGATTAAGGAAATAATTATCTATATTAATTTTTACTACATACATACCCATTTTTTACTTATATATGCTTATTAAACTTTGTACTTGGTAAATAGTTAAATTTAAAGGCTTGTTTTCTGTTCCAAGATACTCTATTAGAGTATGTCAGCTCGAGTCTTTCAATAAACAGAAGCAAGTCAGAATTATAAGTCCATAGCTTCATTAGGAAAATAATTTTGAAGGAAACAGGGAAGAAAACTGTTAAAAGGCAAGAAAAACCTGTAGACCAATGTGTAGTTCTGAGAAGTTTAAAGAATAGGAGTAATACTGGGTAAGAAGAGTCTGAGGGTATTACACTATTCTAAGAAAGTTCAGCCAAGCAAATGGAGAGTTTTTGAGTCAGAATTTTCATCAGAGGTACCCAACTTCTTAGAGCAATGTTCCTTGGGTAGTATCCCCTCCATTCTCAGCCCTTAAAGACTAGCCAAGTGAAAATAGCATTGCTGTGAATACCATTAGTAACTCATGTAGAAATCTTCTGGAGCCACTAGTCAATAATGCAACTCACTGCTGATAAGTGCCTTTTATGACCATCATATGTCACCCTTTTAATCTCACAGATTATGTTGTTATTCATGCAGATTATCTTCCCCTAATTGCAGGGTTTTTTTTTTTTTTCCTGAATGGGAAACTTAGAAAAGGGAGAGTAGAAGGTAATGAATCAAGTAGTTTTCAATATTGTGTTGTTCTTCAGCTACATTATCTCTAGTCATGAATTGTAGATCTGAAAATTGAGATGGATCACTATGTTATATTGGGGCTACCACACTCAAAGTCTTCTGTCTTATTCTCCCCTTATTCTGGTTATAGATGTTAAGCATGACCCTTATTGGCTCTTCTTTTATTTTTGACCCAGAAAGGACATACTCTGTTAACCATTTTTATACTACCTTGCTGATCAAGTCCATTAGCTTCCTTTCTAGAAGTAATGACATTTGAGGCATCAGGGCTCTTGGCTGTTATTACTCAGCTTTCCCTTCTATTACATGAAATCTCATAATCTTATTGGATATTACAGATCCCAGCTCTGTGCCACCCTTCCAAATGTCATGAATGACTTATGCCGAAGAGTTGCCATTGAACATTTTTGTGATGCAGATTCCCCTTTATTAGAGCCTTCCCAAAGACTAGTGAAAAGTGTGTTATTTAGGCCCTTCCATGGAATATGGGTTCTGGTAAGTTTCTGCTCACATTATGTACCCATTCCAGCATGACTTTTTTTATTTTTTCTTTTAGAGTTTGACAGGACAATTCAGATATTACTTCACTCATTGTTGACCACTTCCCCGGGTCTCTGAGAGCCACCCAAAGAACAATTTTATTCCATCTTTTGGATATTTGCAAGGGTACCTAAATCTTATATACTGGAAAAAGCACAAGAGCCAGTGGATTCTAGCTACTTCTGACCTTCTTAAACATGCTCAAAGTCCTATCCTGAGGCATGTTTCTTCCCAGATGTGCAAATCAATTCCTTCAGGTTGTGTAATATATTTTATCCCTTATTAGGCATAGTATGTCCTTGGGTAATTTATACAGGAATTTATCCCAGATTATCAGCATTATTATCATTATTTGCCAAGACAAATTGGACAAGTAGGTGAAAGTAATTCCTCAGTACCACTGAGGAAAAGTGACACCTACTTTGCCCTGGAGAGACCTCTGGTGAATCTTCCAGAAGAGAGGTTGTGCCAGGATTTATTAAAAAAGGGTGGCCAGCTTAACCAAGCTTTGAGATTTGGGGTGAATCCATTGGGAAGGCAACATCACGAATTTTACCCATGTGTTCCCATTCATGTTTCCTGGTCCCAGATTTACCAGACAAGGTCCCTAACTTACAATAAAAGATCTGTATTGGATAAACATTTACACATCACAAGAGCTCCGTGACTCTATTGGATCCTCGATCTACTGCCCATCCATTCCAGTTTTTCTACTTCAGGAAATGAAGCTCTCTTTTAAGTTATCAAGACCTTTTTGGCTTCTACATTTAGACCTTAACTGTTTGCTAAAGGTCCTGTACTCATCAATACCATTTAGAAATAACCAGGCAACTCTCTTGCATTGTTTGTGCTCTTCTCTTATATTTCAAAAGTCTGAATCCCATCTGCAAGTGTGTTTCCCTAGATCACCAGAAGCATCAGTAATTGGTCTTTCAAATTGTTCTAGGAGCTGTCTGATTCAGGATGGGGCCTTCTTTGCCTGGGAGGTGGTATGTGGGCCAATCCCCAAGCATAATATTTTTGCCTGTCTTCCTGTGACAGACAGCTTTGGCTCCATTTATTTTACTTCAAGTCCTCTGAAAAGCAGGTGGCAGAATAGAATTATAGATGCAAAGAACACATTCAGAGAAAAGTCTATGAAAAATAAAGAGTGAAGGGTGAGAAAAGAGGAACACCTCAGACCACATTGCAATGCTGTCAGCATGGAAGGAACGTGGAGGTGAAGAATTATCTCAGATAAAACTCAGAATGCAGGGCAGTTCTGAGAACATTTTGGCAAGAGAGGGGTATAGCTCAAATTTCCTGTTAGAACAGTTTCTAACCTTACAGGGGAAGACTTGTACAATGGCCATCCCATGCTCAACCAGTGCTTGAGAGCAGACTTTTGGAAGCACAGACTTGAGAAGTACACATTAAGAAATTTAGGAAGTCAGCAGCTTCAGCTATCACAGATGGTCCCCACAGAAGATCCAAGTGATACATTTTCACGGTTACCACATACAAGAACTAATTAATATATTTTTTTTTTTTTTGGCTACACAGTGTTAACTAATAAGAACCCCCAAGTGAGGTGCATATGAAAGGAACTGCCAATCTAGAAAAGTAGAATTAATTTGAGTAGTGGATACTTAAGTATGCAAAAGAGGGATATTTTGTTTGAAACAGAGTCATGGAAAATGGGCATGAAAGAAATGTTGTGAATAGAATTTTTCATCTGTTCTCTTTTCTGGATTCAGAAAGCACTTCCCACAACACTCATCATGTAAATTTTTGAGGTCATGTTTTCAACCACTTTGAATTCTTCAAGATAAGATACCTATCTTGATTAATTTTTTTTAATTTTTATTTTATTTTATTTTATTTTATTTTTTAAATATCTTTATTTTATTTATTTATTTTTTTATGTGGTGCTGAGGATCGAACATAGTGCCTCATGCATGAGGGGCAAGCACTCTGCCACTGAGCCACAACCCCAGACCCCTATCTTGATTATTTATTTTAAATTCTTGCATATAAGGAAATGTCTAACAATGAATAATATTCAATGGATATCTGATGAAGAAATAAATGACCACAAATTATTTATATTAAATAGCATTGAATACTAGATGTTCTGGTTTAGCTATGAAGTATTCCCCAAAAGCTCATGTGTAAGACAATGAAAGAAAGTATAGAGGTGAATGATGGGGTTATGAGAGTCTTAACTGGGCAGAAACTGTAAGTAAGCAGGGTGTGACTGGAGAAAGTAGGTCACTGGGAGTGTGCCTTTACGTTTTGTCCCTGGGGAGTTGAGGTCTCTCTCTGCTTCCTTGTTGCTATATTTTCAGCTGTTTTCCTCCACTATAGTCTTCCACCATGATATTCCAACTCACTTCAGGCACACAGCAATAGAGTTAGCCATCTGTGGACTGAGATCTTGGAAACTGTGAGGCCCAAATACACTTTTCCTCCTGTACATTGTTCTTGTAAAATCTTTTGATCACAGCAATAAAAAAGCTGACTTTTTTATTAGGCTCACACATTTTTTTCTTGTTTTGTTGCTATTATTTTTTATTGGTCTTCCTTTTATGAGTCTGGTCAGTAGTGAATCAAAGAATGAAAGTGAAAGCATTGTAAGTGTATTTTCATAATAATTTATATTCATAACTTTGAATACAAAAAGCTATGGTTCATTTCAATTTAATTCACACTGTCCATTAATGTATATCTCTTTCCTTAATGATAACCTAAACTACCTTTTAAGTTAATATTTGATTTAAAATTTAATATTCTTTTCCTAATTTTAATTTTAATACATGAAATTATATGTATCATGATAATACAACTCATGTAAAAATATCATAATTAATATTTTGAAATGATGCTTTTTCTTATTTTAAATTTTCTTCATTTATATTCAAAATAATTTATTTAGCTCAAGAATATTTTTCACTGGTTTTTTGAAATATATTTTGTTTCAGTTTTATTGATTTCAGCTTTAATTTTAATTATTTCCTGTCTTCTACTGCATTTGAAGTTGGTTTATTCTTTTTTTATAAGGGCTTTGAGATGTAATGTTAGGTCATTTATTTGGTGACTACCTATCCTTTTCATGAATGAGCTCAATGCAATGAACTTTCCTCTTAGAACTGCCTTCATAGTGTTCCAGATAGTTTGATATATCTTATTGTTATTCTCATTTACCTCTAAGTATTTTTTTATTTCATCTCTGATTTCTTCAGCTATCCATCGATCATTCAATAGCATATTATTTAGTCTCCAGATGTTAGAGTAGCTTCTATTTTCTATTTTGTTGTGATTTCTAATTTCATTCTATTATGATCTGATAGAATGCAAGATATTCTATCTCTCTCTCTCTCTCTCTCTCTCTCGCTCTCTCTTTGAATTTGTTAAGAGTTGCTTTGTGGCCTAAGATATGGTCTATTTAGTCATTGATGGATGAAATATTCTGTATATTTCTGTTAGTTATATATTATTAATTATATTTTTCAGTTTTATAGCTTCTTTATTTACTTTTTGTTATATCTATCCAATGGTTAAAGAGATGTGTTAAAGTCAATCAATATTATTGTGGTCTATTTGATTCTTGAAACTGAAAAGGATTTGTTTGAGGTACTTAGATGCTCCATCATTTGAGGTATAAATATTCATTATTGTTATGTCATGTTCACATTTAATTCTCTTAAGAAGTATGAAATATCCTTTGTCTCTTATGATTAACCTTGACTTAAGGTCCACCTTATTTGATAGGATAGTAACTCCTGCTTGTTTACGCTATTCATGTGAATGATAAGTTTTTTCCCATGCTTTTATTTTTAGTTTGTGGATGTCTTTGCCTATGAGGTGAGTCTCTTAGAGATAATATATTGTTGGGTCCACTTTAATCCAATCTGTGTGTCTGTGCCTTTTGATTGAAGAGTTTATGTCATTCACATTCAATGTTATGATTAAAAAATAATTTTTATTCCCTATCATTTTGATTTATTTCTGGTGTTTAATTTACAATAGTGTATCCTTTAACTATTCATCTATTGTAGTGTCTACTTTTGCTGCTTTTTACTTTTACTTTTTAATTCTTTTCATAAAATATTTTATTGAGTATCTTATAGAGAATTCTTTCTAGTTGTGATTTATTTTTACTTTTGTTTATAATGGAAGGTTTTTATTTTATCATCAATTTTGAAGCTTAATTTTTCTGGGTATATTATTCTTGGCCTGCACATGTTTTCTTCCAGAGCTTGTTATATAATATTCCAACACTTCCTAGCTTTGAGAATCTGGGTTGTGAAATCATCTGAGATCTGGACATAACTTGTCATTTTCTAAATATAACTTGTCATTTTCCTTAGGAAACCTTTAAAATTCATCCTTATTCTGTATTTTAGACATTTTCATAATAATGTGCCTTGATATAGGTCTGCTGTGATTTTGTATATTTGGTAGCAGTGGTACAGAAGACACAGAGACAAACTCACATAAGAAAGTTATATAGACAAAGACAACATAAACATACATTGAAGAAATGATAACCTCTTCAACACATGGTTTTGGGAAAACTGGAAATCCATATGTAGCAAAATGAAGTAGACCCCTATTTCTTACCCTGCACAAATCTCAACTCAAAGTGGGTCAAAGACATAAGCATTAAACCAGAGACCTTGAACCTACTAGAAGGAAAAATAGGCCCAAATCTTCATCATGTTAGCTCAAGAACCAAATTCCTCAACAAGACTCTTAAAGTTCAAGAAGGAGCATCAAGGATCAACAAATGGGATGGAATCAGACTAAAAAACTACTTCACAGCAAAGGAAACAATCAATAACCTGAAGAGAGTGCCTACAGAATGAGAGAAAATATTTGCCACCTGTACCTCAGACAGAGCATTAATATCCAGGATACATATAGAACTCAAAAAACTTAACATAAATAAATAAATAGCCCATTCAATAAATGGGCTAAGGAATTGAACAGACACTTCATAGAAGAAGAAATATAATCAGTCAACAAATATATGAAAAAAAATTTCAACATCTCTAGCATTTAGAGAAATGCAAATTAAAACTACACTAAGATTCCATATCACTCCAGCCAGAATGGCAATTATCAAGAATACAAGTAATAATAAATATTGGTGAGGATGTGGGGGAAAAGGTGCAATCATACATTGCTGGTGGGACTACAAATTGGTGCTAACACTCTGGAAAGCAGTATGGAGATTCCTCAAGAAACTAGGAATGGAATGACCATTTGACTCAGTTATCCTACTCCTTGGCATATACCCAAAGGACTTTAAATCAGTATACTACAGTGATATGGCCACATCAATGTTTATAGTAGCTCAATTCACAATAGCTAAACTATGGAAACAAGCTATGTGCCTGACAGTGGATGAGTTAATATAGAAAATATGGTACATATAAACAATGGAACATTACTCAGCCATAAATAAGAATGAAATTATGGCATTTTCCAGTAAAATGATGGAAATATCAGGCTAAGCAAAATATGCCGATCCAAAAAAACCAAAAGCTAATGTTTTATCTTATATGTGGACACTAATTCATAATAGGGGGGTTGAGGATAGAAAAGAATAGAAGTATTTTGGATCAGACAAAGGGGAATGTAGGAAAGAGAGAGGGAATGGGTACAGGAAAGATAATAGAATGAATCTGACATTACTATCCTATGTGCATTTATGATTACATAGTCAGTGTAATTCTATATCATGTACAAACAAAAATGAGAAATTGTACTCCATATATGCATAATATGTCAAAATCATGTGTAACTAATAAGAAAAATTTTAAAAATACATTGAGTAAACGTTTGCACCTGTGGTTTTTATGCACTCACTCTTCATTTGCTGAAGTCTCTCTGGAATAGTCCTATAAGTATCTACACAGTACTAAATACAGAGGTGAAACCAAAGCTCTCAGAAATATTCACAGTATTTGGAAGTGTTCAATTATTTCACTACACATAATACTTTTTTACTAAGAGACCTATTTCCAGACATATTTTCCACTTAGAGGTCTTCAGTCACAGAAGTACATAGCTTCAGTTTTTAGAGGATTTATACAAAGCATCAAATCCTCTCGGTCCCTGTGTGGACTTTACATGATCATTCACACTGAGTCCACAAACTCACCATTCATGCACTGTCATTTACATTGAGGACTTCAAGAGGCTCTTGCCTTGTTTGCACTTAGTCCATTGAGATGAAGCATAATTAATGCAACACTAGAGGACAATTTTTAAGTACCATCAAAAGAGAGAATGAGATTTGGGTTTATGAAATGACTTCTATTCACATCATTAAGAAAGCTCAAAAATTGTTTCAATAAGTGCAAGGAAGAAAGTAAATATATTTTCTTCAAAACTAAAATCTGAACAATAGATAACATTGAATTTTAGAATTAAAAGAGATCTTGAAAATATTCTGGTAATTGGTGATAACCAATTTTTTTCTCAAGTAATTAATCTACTTCATTGTTAGAGACCACATGAAGTTTTACACTAAAAATGATTTTAAGATTGATTTTGATTTAATGGTAGGAAAACTA
>PVHX01011731.1:0-24688 GCA_004024805.1 Geosciurus inauris
GGGAAAAGAATATAAGCTATTTTATGTATCTCCAGTGCCTAATGCTAGCACAATACTCTGTGCATGCTTTGATGTTCAATGAATACAGAAGTAATATATCTCACATTTCTCTATAAAAAGAACTGATGATTTTCTAAGAACTGTCACATGTATGATATAGTCCTTTGAGTGCTCAGGAGGGCAGGTTTACCTGCTGTCCTGTTATAGATGAAGCTATGAAGGCACAGAGAAATTGAACTAATAAAGTGGTAGAGAGAGGAAATGAGGCCCAAGTATTGCATTTCTAAATTTATTCATTTTTCCTTCTCTTTGGCACTGCTCCCAAATAATTGTTCACACAGGGTCAATGTGTGAACATTCTGATAAGACCAGGTTGACCCCATTTCAGACCCTCTTGTTCTTAGCTGGAGGTGGTCAGGTAGAGGATGATAATGGTGAAGCTGCCAATAATGCTGCTGCTGCTTGGCTTCCTGCCCTTTGTAGGCTTCCCAGAAGAAAGAGGATCACAGCCTGTTCTCTTTGAAGCCCAACTCAGTTCTGTGCCTAGCACAATGTTTACTATCACTTGGCATTTACCATCTTTATTCTTTTTATTTTAGTTTTTGAAGTAATCTGTACCAGCTTAACATTAGTGTGACTGAGCATCTCATCTCTATAGCCCTGTTTAAGTACATTCAAAATATAAAAATCTGGATTGAAAACCTAGAGGTATCTGTAGGTACTGTCCCCTCAAGGACGTGGAGTATAACTCTCCACTCTTTAAATATGGACACATGGTGACTTCCTTCTGAAGAGTAAAGTATAGAAAGGGGGAAAAGAAATTTTACAACAGAGAAATGTAACAAACCCTACCTTTACCAGGACATCAAGGTTAATAGCATCAGTGATGGTCATATCATAGCCGGTACCCTTTGTGTACCCTTTGATATGATATGATATGATTGAAGTAGTATTTTTTTTTTTTTTTGTTTAACAGTACTGGAGATCAACCCAGGACCTTAAACATGCCAGTCAAGCACTCTTACCAACCCCAGCCCCATGAAAGTGGTTCTTTACCTCTGTGATCTTCCTTCCTCAAATCCATAATTTCGGTCTAATCATGCAAAAAAAACTTCCAATGGGTCCTTATTGAGGGTCATTCTACAAAACATTTGACTGGTACATCTCAAAACTGATAAGTTCTTCATAAGGTCATCAAACACAAGGAGAGTCTGAGAAACTTTCTTAGTCTAGCCTAAGGGGACAAGATGATTAAATGTGTTATCCTGGAAAAAAAAAATGGACATTAGGTAAAAATTAAGGAAACACAAATGAAATGTGAACTTTTGTTAATAATAGTGTACAATATTGGTTCATTTGTCTTAAAAAGTATTCTGTACTTGTAGAAGAAACTGAGTGCAGAGTATAGAGTCTCCCTGTATCATTGAAGTTTTTCTTTAAATCTGAAACCATTCTATGATGATATTTATTTAAAGAAAGAAAGTAGAGAAAGGAACTAACATATGCTATTGATGGAAATGCAAAATTGCACAACCACTTTGGAAAAGAGTCTGGTAGTTTCTTATAAAGTCAAACATACACTTACTATATGACCCAGCAATTCCATTAGTTGATATTTGCCCAAATGAAATAAAAGCCTATATTTGCACCAAAACTGGTCCAACAATACTTAGAATAGCTTTATTCATAATTGCTAAAATCTGGAAACAATCCAAACATCCCCTTATGTAATAGATGGATAAATGAATTGCAGTACATCCATACAGTGAAATATGTACTGTTCTCCAATAAAAGGGAATGAACTACTGAGCTATAAAACAACATGGATGAATTTCAAGTGTACTGCTCTAAGTCAGAGAAGACAGACTCAAAAAGGTTATATCCTGCATGAATACACTTGTATAATATTTTGGAAAAGGCAAACAAGAGGGACATAAAACAGATCTTGCTAGGTTCTGGGGATTGGATAGGAGATAGACTAGAAAGGGGCATGAGGAATATATTTGGAAGTATTAGAATTGTTCTATGTCTTGATTGTTATTATATTTATATGACTATATATTTATCAAAATTTGTCAAACTGCACACTTGCAAAGGTTAATTTGACTACATATCTGTAAAGTATTCCTTAATTAAAAGCAGAAAGGAAAGTAACCTCATGGATAATTGCCACTTCTCAAAATCCCTTTTCTCCAAGGGATTTGTGTAGATAGTATTCTCACCTACTGCTTTTTCATTGATTTTATTTCTGAGTGTTCAGTTTGCCAAAAAGGGCAATTACGTGTGTGGTTTTATTGTGAATATTATTGTGCTACTTGCGGCTTGGAGACTGATAAGTGGGATAAATGGGAGCCATAATGCAGGGACACAGACACACACAGAAGAAACAAAGAAATGAGCACAGACAAAAGCTAGGCTCATGCTTGAACAATGGTGACATTAGCTAAGTGCTTCATAATCACCTGCTTTTGCTATAATCATGAAGCTGATGAGACCTTACTTTTGTATAAGCCTTGCAGTTTATAAAGCTCTCTCACATGCATTCACTCATGTGATCTACACAATGCCTGTGCCACTTAGATGAGACAAGCATTATCATCTCCATTTTATTTTGTCTTATTTTGCTTTATTTTATTTATTGTTTGGTGCTAGGGATTGACCCTGGGCCTCAAGAATACAAGGTAGGCACTCTGTCGCCAAGGAACACCCCTAGTCTTGTCACCTCTGTTTTAGAAGGAGAGGGAGATGCTCAGAGTTCTCATCTCCTTGCCTGCACTCTCTTGGCCCTCTCCATAAGTTTGCTGACTTAAAAGACATGGTCATTTGGTGTAATAGATATAACGATTTTACAGATTTTACAGAAAAGGAATATAATTATTTGACAGATAAAGAAACAGAGCTAATACCAGGCAAATGATGTTGGGAGATTCTAAGAGCCTAAGAGTTCTGAATGAGATATCTGGTTCCAAGAAAGTTACCTTTCTGTTGTCCCATATGCTGGTGATGTGACTTTTAGGAAGAGTGCATTTAAGTTAAGGGTATTTTGCTGTGAATTTTCAACATTTTCAATGTACTGGTGACTGGGGAGTTTTAATTGGTTTCCATTATAAGAACCAGATTATTATGAGTAGAAACTGCTTTCCTCACTGTTTCCTTTACTAGTCATTTCAGGAGCTGGAAGGCAGTCTGTAATCTTCAAGTTTTCTCTTGGCTTCTAGTGTTTGGATAGTATCTTGATGCGTGAGCACTGTGTGTATGTTGGAAGCTCTGCCTTCCAAAAAAAAGCTCACCACTGTAAACATAACAAGGATTTTTCAACAAACACTAGAATATCTACATCAAAATGAGTATTTTTCAACATAGTTGCTTTGAGAGATTAGTCAGTTTAATTGCTTTTTAATTTTTTTTCCTTTTTGTTCAAAATAGTTATGCCAGTTTCCTGATAAGGTTTAGCTCTGAGGTCCTTTTCTTTGTGTTCTTGCTGGTCTCTGAGCTCCTTCTGGGCAGGTGGAGCCCTCTCCTCACTGTTTCTTCAGAATCTAGCCCACACATTGGTCCATTGAAATTTTCAGACTGTGTTTGTTGAATAGAACTGAATCTAGACTCATTCACCAAGACCTCTCGCAGTGAGAGCCCCTCCATGTCTTCAGAATCCCCAATGATGCTGTCAGTCACCAACCTATCTTCAGTTTTCCTTATCAATATCTTAAAGGAAAATACTTTCAAGATACCTTAAAGGAAAACACTTGTGAAACACCAGGAAAACAATGGGTGACACTAAGAATTAATACCAGAAGAAAATGGAGGAAATTCCAGTCTTCTTGATATCCTACCTATGTTAGAAGATTATGAGTGAATCCTGTTCTAACTCCATTAGAAATAGGATTTTATATTCCCACCTATTTGAAATGGTCACCACCCATCGTTCTCACTGTGTGATGCAAAACTCTGTGGGGCTAGGAGTCCAGAGAACTGATTCCATAGCTAAGTTATGCAAACTTAAGTAAATGACTTGTTTACATATCTGTAAGTCAATATACTAATCACTAAATGACTTCAACCTTAACATTAATTTCTAGCCCACTTATTAAGCCAGCTCAATCCTATGCTTGGTTCCACGCATACAGTGAGACCATTCCTTTCCTCTGGTCCCCATGGGCTCCCTCCCAAGACAACTCTCACTCCCAAGCGAACAAATGATTCTTTGACCTTTTGATGTCTGAGTGTCCTCTTTATTTCATTAGCCTGTGAGACCCTGGGGCCAGTGATCATATGGACTTTGTTCTGTCTTTTTATTGTGCCTGCTACCAAAGTCTTTACAGAGTAGGCGCACAGAGGACTTTGGAAAGGAGACTTTTAGGCCAACGTCCTTAGCTTACAGTACAGGCTTTCAAAGGCTAGATGGCACTGTTGCTAGAGCCAATTCAGGTGTGCTCTGAAGTACCATTGGAGAGAGAAGAGAAAACAGAGCAGGAGGCCAGGAGCCCTCCCTTGCTGAATTTGACTCAGACTCCCTGCAGATGCCCACCTGTGGCTTCAGAAGACCTTCACAACAATCATGTGTGGTAGTCAGGATAGCTGTCTTGGTCCTAATTTTACAGAATTGTAGTTTAGAGGGACCAAGTGCCTGGACTCTAAGTATACGGCAATTATACAGCAGAACTTTTTATGATTCATGCCTGTTGGCATCACCCAACCAAAGGAATGTGTGTCCTCAGAGTATGCTGAAGAGGCCTCTGGTAGGTGATAGGTTTATCTCAGGAGAGCAGTCTGAAGGGAAAAGGTAGAGTTCTCAATCACATTGATTAAATGGCTCAGCTTAACCTGTGCCTCAGAGTGTCTGCATTTGAGATAATACAGTTGCTTTGGAGAATTAAAAAATGATACTACATACAGGCTTTTTTAAAAAGTAAAAATTATGAGTAGTTATTAAGACCTGAGGTCAGTGGTTGATATTTTATTTAAAGGATGATCTGTTCAGAGAATGCTGCCTTGTGGTTGGGTTGCTCGAGTTGCATCTGCCTCTGTCTATTCATTTTCCAGATTCATGAAAACAAACAAATAAACAAAACTATCCAGTGCAGTAGACAGACAGGTGTAACTATCATGCCCATTTTACAGATGAAGAAATAGAGGGTCAGAAATATAAAGAGATGGGCTGGGGTTGTGGCTCAGTGGTAGAGCACTTGCCTAGTATGTGTGAGGCACTGGATTCAATTCTCAGCACCACATATAAATAAATAAAGTCCATTAACAACTAAACCAAAAAAAAAAAATTAAAAAAAACAAACCTTATAAAAAAAAAGAAATGCAAAGAGACATGTCCAAGATCATACAGTTGATGAGTGATTACACTAGAACTTGAGCCCAGAGTAATGGTGAAATAAAATCTTGTCTTCCTTTCACTATCATTTTTCTGGGCTATATCAGCTCATCTAGAAACTACGAAAATTAGGAGGGCTATTATTGACATAGAAGATAAGGCATCCGTGGCTAGAAAAATATCTGTACAGAGGGACAAATGATTAATGATATGTAAAAAAATTAAGAACAAAGTATGTGATTTGTGCCTTCTCATTGTCTCCACTCTCCTGTTTCTTCCCAGGATGATGAAGATAAACTGACTTGGAAAGATCGGTTCCCAGGTTACTTGATGAACTTCGCCTCCATCTTGTTCATGGTAATTTCCTTAAGGGACCATGTAGCTATGACTATGTGCGTGTCTATCCTGCTATGTGAATGCTGTGGGTATTTCATTCTATTATACTATGGCAATAATGAGGGGCCAGTAAAGGTGAAGCCACAGTCCTGCATAGAGAAGCAGGATCTTAGACAATAGTGAAGCCATTGACCACACACATTTGAAGTTGGAACTTCCATAGAGTGGGTTATGAGATAGTGCCTTCCACATTATCAGACTGAGAATGTGAGAGAGTAATGCAGCTTCGAAGGATACAGAACTGTGGCAGTCTATTTGGACTATGGGTGGCTCTCTCTGATGGCTTGGAATGGAACAATCCAGAAGCCACAGGAGATAGTCAGCTGGGGCTCTAAGTCTGATTTGATAGTATCCCTGGAGATCTGAGTTAATTTGCCTATGTTCTACCATAGAGTTTGGCAGAACATTTTTGCAAGATCAAGGTAATCTCAGCTATGTCAGGGAAAGCTGAGGGAGGAGCCTGCGATTCCTGCCGGAATCAGATCAACAGGAGGAGTTCATTCTTGGGAGCCAGGATGGGTAAGATAACAGTAACTTAAGCTACAAGATCTCAGGAAAGGTGAACATCAAAGACCAAGTTAGAGTCACAAACATACCTGTCCGTCTTTATGGGGAGATTTTTTTTATAAGTATTCAAATGTCAATGTTCAGTTTTACAAAGGAGAATGTGCACTTCCATCTCAGAGCATTTCTAAGCCAGAATACACATTAGTTGCAGAGTGGAAGAGGAATAACTTATTCCAGAAATTAGGACTGGAAAAGTACATGATTTTTTGGGCTCAGTGGCCAGAGATAACTCTAATCCCTGGCTTGAGATTACAATGGTAATTATGATTACCATCTTGGTTATAGAAGACAGGAGCCACATCCTAATCCCAGGCGTTTAAGAAGTGAAGGAAGCTTAGACACCATCTAATTCAGCTTCTCATTTTGCACATGAAGTGTAGAGTTGTCAACACTTAGCAGTCTAAATTTGTTGTAATCTCATTGACTAAATAGAAAGCATATAGAATTTATTCAAGAATGTGTGGTGAGTTGCATTATGCTAAGATGAAATGATATAAAGTTTAATTTAGCTCCTCAGAGCCTCCTACAATATGCATATTGCTGTCCAAGAGTTTATCCATTCATTCAAGAAATACTTAATGCATGCAACTATGTGCTTGGCACTATTCTTAGTCACTGAATAAAGCAATAAACAACCAATTTCTCCCTTAAAGAGTTTACAGACAATAAGTAAATAAGTAAAACAAACTTCCATGTTTAGTAGAGGTGGGATTTGTAACATCTCATTTCGCCAAAATTGATGAAAAATTTTGGATAAATGTATTTTCTAATCTTCTTAAAGCATTGAAAGGCTGGCGGGATAGTAATAACACTAGGTTGAAATTCAAAGGGAAATGGGAACCAAGGAAATGAAGATTTTACCTTAAGGACAATTTCCTATCTAGGAAAACTTAGGCTTTGGTTTTGCTGGTTTTATGGGAATGTGGAAGATAGAAATCAGGAACTATGGCTGTTGCAAAGTGGGGGAATATGTTCACAACACTGTAATTCAAAGAATTAGCCTCAAAACATATGAAGAATTATAAACCAATGGAAAAAGACAATACAATAAAAAACTGGAAAAATAGGTACTTCATAAGAGAGGAAATTCAAATGGCCAATAAATCTAGAAAAGAGTATGCAGTCTCATTAGTAATCATGGAAATTCTAATTTAAATCATAGTAAAATGCCACATGTACCCAACAGATAATATACCATTAAAAAGTCTGTCAATAACAAGTGTTGGAAAAGATAAAGATCAAAAGAAACTCTTATACACTGCTGGTGAGAGTGGAAATTTTTAACAAAAGACACTTTAGAAATAGTCTGGTATTATCTAGTAAAACTGAAATTTATGGCCTGAAATTCCACTTCTGGGTATTTGCCCTGGAAAAACTTATTTGCATGCACAGCAAAATACATGTACAAAATGTCTATGGAAGTGCTGTTTATAATAACCCCAAACTGGAAACAATCTGAATGCCTATCCCCACTAGAATGATAAACAAACTGAGGTATATTTATACAATTAAGTCCTCCATAGTTATGGAGTTGAGCAAACTTATAGTGATCCGTACCAACATGGGTAAAAAAACAAGACAGAAGAATATGTGTGGGTTGATTCTAACTGAAGTTCAGAAAGAGACAATCCTAACTCTGTTGTTCAAGGGTACATACCCAAGTGACAGAACTATAAAGATAAGCAAGGAAATGATTGTCACACAATTAAGCAGAGTGGTCAGACCTGAGAGCTGGAGTGTGGTGCTGAGGGACAGGAAGGAGGGCATGCAGAGATGCTGGCTGTTGATCTGGGTTGCATTGGAGTTTTCTTTGTCCATTCACCTGTGTGTGTAAAAGGAATTTGTCCATATGTTCACAATAAAATTCAAAAATACACAATATGCATATATTATATAGGTTGGTCAGGAAAGTTCTCATTAAAGAGATTTTGTCAGTGATCTGGAGGAGGGGAAAGAGCCAGTCACATGGGAATTCTGGGGAAACATTCTAGGCAGAGGAGACAGTGAAGGGAGAGGCCCTGAGGTGGGTGGGGTCTGGTATGTAGAGGAACAGCAAGCCGTAGCTAGAGTGTGACTAGAGGAAGGGAGAGGTGGAAGGGATGTGGTCAGAGAGATCATAGGGAGCCAGGACATGGCCACAGCAAGGACTGGGCTTACCTAAGTAAGATGGGACCCTAGCTCTAGGTTTTGTAAAGGAGTGACCCATTCTGACATCAGAAATGTCATTCTGCTGTAGTGAGAAATGTTGTTAGGAAAGCAGAGTAGGAAGAGGGAGATTGCATAGGAAGCTATTGCAATGATTCAAGAAGTATGGTGGCCCAGGCTGGGGTGATACTGAAAAGTGATCAGGTGCTGGTTCCATTTCAAAAGTGGACTGGAAAGAATTTGATCTTCTTATGCAAAATGGAGAGAAATGGAGCTTGGCTCTACGCTTCTATATTTAGCAACCAAAAAAGCTGCTGCACATATCCCTTACTGGGATGTGGAGAAATTCTGGAGATGTTCTTATGAATGGATGTGACTCTAGAGCTCAGCATCTTGTCCAGGCTGGAGACCTACTAGGCTATGGATGGTATTTAAAGACATGAAATTGCATGAGATCACCAGGGGAGTGAGGGTAAATAGGGAAGAGGTCCAGGATAGTCCCAGGAAAATGCAATGTTACAGTTTGGGAACATGAGAGGAGAAAGCCAGAAAGAAGATTGAAAATGAAGAGCTAGGAGAGTTAGGGTTCAAGAACATATATCAAGGAGGAAGGTAATCCATTGCATCAGATGCAACTGAGAAGTCAAGGAAGAAGAGACTGAAACTAGCTTATCTACTATCTGGGAAAATACCTTGTACCATCATCTTCAGCTCATCAACCAATAAATCACCATCTGACAAATGCTGAAAACTAGGTCAAGGCTGGACCATCTTGAAAGGTCTACTTTTTTTTTCCCCATTGCCATAGAGACCTCCTAAAGCTAGACTGGAGGGTGGGAATTTTTGTGTGTTGTTTAGAATTATGCAATTTCCTCTTTAAAAAAAAAAAAACTTTTTTCAACCCACTTTTTTCTTTTTTCAACCCACTCAACTTCTAATCTTGAGATAAATGTAAGATTCTGTTTCAGAACCAAGAACTAACTGATAGTCACACTATACTATGTTTGGGCTTCCCCATCTCCCATGAGCAAGTGCTGAGCCTATGATGTATCAGAGGAGTCTGGGAGTAACATGTAAGATTAGGGGATAGCCCCCTGTGGATCAGCACTTTAAAGTCCTCTAGCCTAGTCTGGTCTGAGCTTACTGACCTGGGTTAATTTTTATAGTACCTCTCTTTTACTTTCAGAAGTATTCCAGGTTGGACAATAAATTATATGGTCCTCTATTAGATTTTTTTAAAAAATCCTTTTCTGGGGGCGGGTACTGGCAATTAAACCCAGAGGTATTTTTCCACTGAGCCGTATCCCTGGCCCTTTTTATTTTTGAATTTCGGGCCTTGCTAAGATGTTAAGTCTGGCCTTGAACTTGCAATCCTCCTGCCTCAGCCTCCTGAGCTGCTGGGATGACAGGTGTGTGCCACTGTGACCAGCTAAAAATTATTTTTTGGTACTACCTTTTCCTCATTTCTTTATGTTTTAAAAAAGCTCAGTCTTCTGGAAACAAAAAGGAGGATGAAGGGGCTGGGGATGTAGCTCAGGGTGGTAGAGTGCTTGCCTAGCATGTATGAGGCACTGAGTTCAATCCTCAGCACCACATATAAATAATAAATGAATAAAATAAAGATCCATCAACAACTAAAAAATATATTTAAAAAAGGAGGATGAAAAAGAAGGGCTTGCAATTATCTTAAACAGGGTGTGGAGCATGAAATCAAGGAATTAGGGTGGTGGTTAAGAAAAAATATTTTGTTACCAAATGACAGTCTATCCACGGCACCTACTGCAATAAAGACCAATAAAGACGAATCTCTCTCATCTCCTTCCTTCCTCCACCTCTTATGACTGTTCCTTGGCAGAAGATACCAGGACCACAGCCACTAACAGGGACTTAGAGGTGCCAGTCTGCCAGACCAGTTGGGCGTAATTTTCATGGGATGACAATAACAAAGAAAAGCCCTGTACCATTTCTCCTGCCCTGTCATGTTAGAAGACAGCTTGAACAAAGACGGATTTTCTTTGTTTTCCAATCTTCTTGAGTTAGAGGTTTTTTTCCCCTTATTTGAATCAACTCTTTAATTTCTCCTTTTATTATTATTTTTAATTGTTTATTGGTGCATTACAATTACACATGAGAGTGGGCTTTATTGTTACATATTCATGCATGCACACACTGACAATATAATTGGGTCAATTTCATTTTCCAGTACTTTCCCTTTCCCTCTCTGCCTCCTCTCTCCCTCCCTCCTGGTTCCCTTCCTTTTCCTCTGCTGGCTTGCTTTCTCTTTATAAGGTAGGAGATTGTCAGAGGCCAAATCCTCCTACAGCCTGAGCTTACCTCTCCTGCCCAAGATGAGCCTTCACTTACACCTGTGTGCTGGGGACCCACCATTGGAAACCTGCGCCTCCGTTGCCTGGACGGCTGCAATAGCCCCTTGCATCAACTGCCTGCTTTAGCACTGCCCCTTACAGATCATCAGCATACGGAGTTTTATTTTTTAAAAACCTGATTCAAATCCTATCACTCCTCTGTTTAAAACTTCCTAGTGGCTTCTCATCTCCTGAGGTGCGGAAACCAATGCACAGGGCTGACCCCTCCTCCTCACTGCCCACGCATCTCCCACTTAGCTCTCCCTTTGCTCACTCTGTACCAGCCACCATCTGCCTGATCACCTTCCCTCACATTCCTTCCTTCAGGTGCTTCATGAAAGGTCCCCTTCTCACCTCAGCCTTTCTCAACCACCATATTTAAATTGCAAACTCCTGCTTTAACTCATTGGTCTCTGGTTTTAATCACACCAGAGTTACTGTCTGTTTTATCTATTTATTTGGTTATTTTCTATCTTTCCCCACTAGACAATCAACTTCACAAAGAAAATAATTCATTTTGTAAAGTTTTTATTAACACGTTGTTACACATATTAATGGGGATCAGTGTGGTATTTCCAGACATGCATACAGCATGTATTGATCTTATTCACCACCCCTCTTCCCACCCTCACCTTGGCTCCCTGCTTCCTTCCCAGTCTCTAGTAATCTCTCTTCTACTTTCAGGTTGACTTTTTAAAAAATGGTTTCCATATATGAGAGAGAACATGTGACACTTATCTTACTTGTGTCTGGCTTTTTGTTTTTTTTAAGCATAGCATTCTACAGTTCAATCCATGTTGCTGTAAATAACAGGATTTCATTCTTCTTTGTGGCTGGATAATACTCCATTATGTATACACACCACATTTTCTTTACCTACTCATCTGCTGATGGGCACCTAGGCTGATTCCATATCTTAGCCATTGTGAATAGTGCCATAAAACATAGGCCTGTGGGTATTTCTTGTATGCCAACTTCATTTCCTTTGGATATACACCCAGGAGTGGGATAGGTGAAGCATATGGTAAGTTCTATTTTTAGTTTTTTCTTTATGAACCTCCATATTGTTTTCAATAGTGTCTGTACTAATTTGCATTCCTACCAACAATGTATGAGCTCTTTTTTTTCTGTACAATCTTGCCAACATTTATTATTTTTGTCTTTTTGACAATAGCTGTTGTAACTAGAGTGAGATAATATCTCATTGTGGTTTTGATTTACAATTCCTTTATTGCTAATGATGTTGAACATTTTTTCTTTCATTGAACATTTGTATTATGTAATTTTTTTACTACTATATCTCTGATACCTATAACTGTGACTGGCAGATAGGAAGTGCTTCAGACATATGTTAGAATGAATGACTGAGGGGGTAAACAAATTACTTAAGTGGATGTCAGGGGCAGCTTATTATGTCAGTGATAAAGCCATGATGGGTGTGTGTGTTGAGGGGTTGTTTTAATTTTATTTTTTAAATTTGAGCTACTACTGCATTCTGTGTCCAAGATTTATGGACACTTTCCCACTAGATCAACAGAGGTTGCTTCTGTCTTATGCATTCCTATATGCTTCTCTTCTCTTTTCTGGAAGGTTCTTCCTCCACCTTATTCTTTCCTCTAAGCCTTTCCCATAGGAATCCATTTCAAATTTTTTCCACAGGGTTTTCTCTATTCTACTCTCTGCTGAGAGCTTACCAGAAGCTCATGAACCAAGTGAGGACTGTGACTCTGATTAGCTACTACTAACCAGAGGTTACTACTAATTAGGGTTACTCTGTTATATGTGTGTAATGGTTTCTCAACTTGGCTTCAGAGTGGAAGTCCTGGAGTGTAGGGACGAGGCTATTTCTTCTTCCTGTTTTATAGTGTCAAATAGTACTCTGTAATCTGTAGCCTGGCTTACATTTCAGTATTATTTTTTATGCTCCAGAGGTCAAGTTATGGAATTAAAACACCAAAGACAACAGAAACTATGCTGATGTGACCTGTGCGAAGCAGCCAGGTCACCTATAGCTGAGAATCAGCAAATTTTTACCAAGCTACCTCCATAGTGAAATGGCATAAGCCATAGAATGTTGCCCAAAACCAATTTTCTTTCAACTTAGTTGTGGGAGACTGATTACAAACATGCAATAATATACCCAGTGCAGTGGTTTACACAATGGCTGGTCCAAAAAATATTTGTCATATTTAATAAATGAAGTTAACCATATCATACAGACACAAGTAATGGACGTGGTATTGGATTTAGTGCCAGCAGACCCAAATTTTAATATCAAGGTGGGATCGTAGACCTAGGAACTATAGAGCAGGGCTCAAATTCTGGATCATAACTAAATCTCATTTATAAAAGGCATACCTTGCATAGTCATTGTAGTGATTGGTGCAGGTAAAGAGGTACATTGAATAATGACATCAGGAAGGTACCGTGGTTCAGCTGTTGATGATGATGGGGTTATCACCCTTAGCATCTCAGCTCTGCCTTGTACCCTCCAGGCCTTGAATCAATCAGATTGTTGCTTCTTGGGCCTCAGTTTCCCTTTTGTACAAGACCAAAGCCTGTATGAGAATGATCCCTAAATGTTAAGATTCTTTAATTCCTACCACAATCCAGGAGACTAGGAGTATAGTCCCTGCTTGTGGCCTTGAGCAAATCACTTCCCTTTCTACACCTGCTTCTTGGTCTGCAAAATGATCAGAGGGATGAGTTGGTATTCTTCAAGTTTGTACAGCTCAAGCTAGAGATGCTCTTGGAAATAGCAGAGGATAGGTTCAGGACCTGATATTTTTCATGAGATAGAAAACAGACCAGAGAAAGTAAGGCTGCAAAAAATAATCAGAAACTGGGGAGAGATTGTTGGAGGTAGGGCTACAGGGAAAGAGAGGACAGGGATGAAGAGGGCTTCCCTAAGTGAGCATAGAAGTGCTTTTGGACCTGAATCCCTATTAATCCCTATTTATCCTGTTAAAATGCAGATTCCAAGGGGATGGGACATGGGGGCAGGAAAGATGGTGGAATGAGATGGACAACAATGCCCTAGGTACATGTATGACTGCTCATGTGGTGTAACTCTATATTGTGTACAACTAGAGAAATGAAAAGTTGTTCTCCATTTGTGTACAGTGAATCAAAATGCATTCTGCTGTCATGTATATTCGATTAGAATAAATTTTAAAAATGAAGATTCCAAGTCAGTAGGCCTGGAGTTGTGTATGAAAATTTCCATCTCTATCAAGCCTAGAGCTGGTGCAACTGAGCTGGACCACACTTTGAGTAGCAAGGAATGGTATTCTTTTTTTCCCCACTCTAGCAGACAGGCCTCTTAGAGAAGCCCAGCAGCTCATCTCCTCCCCTTTGAGTCTTCCATGTCCCTCCCCCAAAACCCTAAAGCAAAGGATGTTTTTGCTATTTTTTTTCCCTTCAGTTTTTCCCCCAATCCCAACCCCAAATGTGTGTGCACACACATACACACACACAAACACACTCACTACTCAATGACCTGACCTCCATGGCTTCATCAATACTTCCATCACTGGTCTTCACTGCAAAAGTGATTTGGGGGGAAAAGAATCTCACACCACATTTTCCAGGCCCTTACTGTCTGGTGGTGACAATCCCAGAGGAGCAGGAAGTGAAATGTCTACATCGTTGGAGCGGGTGATGTCATGTCCAGGTTTTCTCACTCACATGGTAGTCATCCCTCCTTCGTCCTGCAGGCTGGCGTCTCTGTTGCTCCCTGACCCTGCATCCAAAGATGGGCCTCCCATGGAGTGTTTTTCCCACCTATCCTCCCCTACACACACACACACACACACACACACACGTTTTACCCAGAGATCACTACCTTCCTGCCTCTATTAGCAAGGGCTTTTTTCTCACACCATGGTCCACAGGGCAAATACTAATATTTATAAAGCATGACAACAGGATAAACAGCTGAATCTGCCCCCAGTACCCCAGCTTCAGCCGAGCTAGCACTCCCTAGAGGTCTGAAGGTGTCCATATCTGGACACATCTGCAACCCATTCCCAGCCCACCAGAGTGTCATTCATACTGCCTGTGAAGCCCTGCCCAAGCCTGAGCCTCTTCTCTCCTCCTTCCCTCCCCTCCAGAATGTGTAGTGCAGCACAGTTTCTGCTTTCAGAAGCTTACACCTGCCCTTTTCTCCCCCCACTTTTCCCATT
Organism: Geosciurus inauris; assembly: GCA_004024805.1. Classification (NCBI taxonomy): domain Eukaryota; kingdom Metazoa; phylum Chordata; class Mammalia; order Rodentia; family Sciuridae; genus Geosciurus; species Geosciurus inauris. Next base: position 14,982 of record PVHX01011731.1, read on the forward strand.
TACCCTCCATAGCCAGTGCCACTGTCCCCTGTTCCCTAGAGGGAATAGGACCCCAACAGCCTCATTTGCAGAAAGCTTGCTAAAAAAAAGGCTTCAAGTGACTGAAGCCAATTAAAATTCACTCTGAGCAGAGGATGCATCTGGCAGTTGCCTTTTCTCCTCCTGCGCTCTTGGAGAGGCTTACCCAGGGCACTTTCTTCTTACAGCATCGTATAAATGGTCCTTCCTTGGTTGTGATGGGAGAGGAAGGAGAGTGGGATATAGGAAAGGAGTAGGGTTTTGGGGCTGATGAAGTTCTAGGAGAGTCCCTTATTTTTCTTGGTTCTAGAAATAGGAAATAGAGGAACCCTGGAGGTCAAATGGATGGTACATTTCTTTTTGGAACACAGCAGCGAGAGATTTTTACACCAGGTGAAAAATCTGCCACACCCATTTCAAGATACCTGGTAGAGAAATCCTACTGAGGACTGAGTTTGAAAATATCACTCCTGATTTATCTCCTTTGAATAACCTTACTCAAGGAGTAATCACCAAGATGTAGCTCATCCCTTTGTAGCTCAAACACCTTCCGTGGCTTCCTATTTCCTTTTATGGATGGTCCAGTTCAAATCCTACTTTCTCTATAAATAAATATTCCCTGGCCAACCAGATCTGCTTGCTCCCCTGTACTCTGAGTTCTTTCAGCAGCGATGCTCTTTATTTATCACTTAATACATTCTTAAATGTTATTTACTATTGTTCAAAAGTGAACAATAATATAGTTGATTGAAATCTACCTAATGAAAGAAATTACAGGGTGTGTTGTACACTGCAAAGTTTTCCTCCAGATTTGTGTGTGTGTGCGTGCGTGTGTGTGTGTGTTTTAGATTGTTCAGAATCTGCTTTAAAACTAAAGACACTCTCCCCTGGAAAATATACCTACACTCCAGAATTCTGCATAAGAATTTGGTGGGTTGCATTTCCTTTATTGTCTAGTATGGGATTGCAGCTTAATATCCCCTTGTGTAGCAGATAGTATTCTTAGCTAAACAAACAGTAGGTGCTCAATAATTGCTTCCTGATGTGTGCCTCTCCCTGTTTGCCATGAACAGATTGCCCTGACATTCTCCATTGTCTTTGGGGTCATTGTGTATCGGATCACAACTGCAGCTGCTCTGTCTCTCAACAAAGCCACACGCTCCAATGTCCGGGTGACAGTGACAGCAACAGCAGTCATCATCAACCTTGTGGTCATCCTCATCCTGGACGAGATATATGGTGCTGTGGCCAAGTGGCTCACCAAAATTGGTAATGTGTCACCAATCCTGTGTTTGTTTTGGGCCTCCTTGAATATGATCAATCCAATGTGTGGAAGGTGGCCAGTGGTAATGACTCCAAATGAGAAAAGGGATGGGAACAGGATGCTTTGTACAGTGCATTTTAATTAGAAAAATGTGGAAGTGCAATACCTGTGTACCTTTAGGGCCCACCAAAGGGCTTTCCCTAAAGATGGAAATCTTTCCTGTAGCATGCTTGATTGATAGTCCTCTGGCCCATGTTGATTGCCTCATGTGACAGGGAACTCACTATCCCCTAAGGATTACCCATGGGGTTTATTCTTTTGAGCAAGGTAGATTCAATACTTCCTGTTGAAAATTAGAGTTTTATTTCTCCTCATTTTCCCAGCAGCATTTATAAAGTGGAGGAAAGCATTCTGATACTTGAGCCCCAAAAGGTCTTATCTATCCCAGAAAATCCACGCATTCCCCAGGCACTGAACAAACTTCAAAGAGGCATATCAAACTTCCCAAGCTTCAAACCAGTGAGAAAAATGCAGTGGTTTCAACATGCAGACATGTTATTTGAGCTGTGACCTGCTGTTGCCTGAGCACTGTGCATTGGCATTTGCACTTATTAGATGGGGGAGGCCTGAGAGTCGAAATCTTTTCCTCATTGTACTCTGGGTGGCCCGAATGAATCCTTCCTTTCCTGAATTTGGGGATTTCTCTCTTGACTGTAGAAGCGAGGAGCCCGAGCCTCTTGTTCACCTCATAGAGAAGTTGAGTCAACAGTACATCTTTAATTCACTGACGAATCAGAAGCTAGACACTTGATAAAATGACCACCTCCTCAAGAGTGACTTCCCAAGAAGACCAGAGAATTCCAGAAGGCTACTATGTTGGTGACTTTCCCCAGCATGGCCTTTCCTCTTAGACTATACACAGTGGCACCTACCTCTGATTTCCATATGGGTCCAGACAGTTTACCATCTAGAGTGCAGGTCTGATCTAGAGAATTATAAGGATTTTCTGTGTTAAGTATCTACATAATTATAAATATCATCTGTGTTCCTTCTAAGATTCTTGAGAAAAAAAATTTAATTCAGTGTTTTTACCAATTTACTGTGTAGGAGTCTGTAGGAACACTTAGGAGGAGCACCCAAGACTCTAGGGGGCTCTTGGAAATTGAAGGACCTAACTGGAGAGCTCAGAAAAGTAGTGTCAGGTGAGCATGTGTGTCGGGAGGAGGGAGTGGACAGAAGGAGTAGAAGGTTCCTGGATGAAGAAACAAGGAGAAATGTGGCCCTGAAGGGAGAGATCAGATCCCTTGTGTTCAAGAAGGGCCCACAGAGAGGTAGCTCAAGGGCCACTTGAACCACTAAGAGAATTTTGGTGGATCTTAATGCCAGTGGAACAGAAAGAACCATGCTTAGCATACAGGAGAAAGAGCATGATGCATGTTAGGAAGACAGAGCTTCCCAGCAGGGTGGTTGCTAGGGGACCCATGGCATACCCAGGGATGGAAAACTGGGCCCAGGGAACTGGCTTTATTTTTCAGTGGAAGACTTTAAGTTCCAGACTCAGGAATCTGTTTTTATTTTGATAGACAAGAAGAAGCATATGCTGGAGTTTAAAGATGAATTGGATAAGGAGTACCATCCTCCTGGTCTGATTACTGAGCTGGGAGAGAAATAAAAGAAAGGCAGAAAGTAGACACAAGCCAAGACGTGAGCTTTAAAACTAAAGAAGTCTACATTGAAGGAAATAACTGTGTAGGAAAGCCAAATAAGCTTCCTAGTACCAAATTCCTGACAGACTTTCCCTTTCGATGACAGGCCAGGGTTGCACAGGAAGCCTTGCAAGTCTTAGGACACATGCTTTCTGCTGGCCCTTTGCTCCAAAGGTAGGACAGAGACAGGCGACAGGCAACCGATGCCAGTGTCACCTTCCAGACTTACCAAAAAGACAAGTTACTCCCCTTTCTCTCACTGAAGTGGAGAAATGAATGACATGGGGAGACAAGCTGACCATACCTCTCCACATGGAGGAACCTCAGGAGAGAAGAAATGTCCTGATCTCCTACACTTGGCCCCAACCCAGTACCACAGAGGAGTTTTCTAAGATGTGATGTGCTGGAGATATTTGCTTACAAAATTACTCAGGCCAGTGTATAGAAAGCCATAGAATAGAGAGAGGCAGGAAGACCTAATGTAAAGGAGGTTATTGACAGCATGGACAGGAAGTGAGGAAGAGAGAAACAGGAAGTCAATGATGTAGAAATTTTTTTGCTCTCCATTTGAGTTTTCTTACACAGCTCCAGTTAGTTGTAAAGATGGGAGATTTAGAGAGATCAACCATTGTTAACAAGAAACTCATTAACAAGAGTTTACTCAATACTTCCCATGTGCAAGGCTGTGCCTTAAACTCTTTTATTTGGGGGGGGGGTGTACCGGGAATTGAGCTCAGGGGTACTTGACCACTGAGCCCATCCCTAGCCCTATTTTTTTGTGTTTTATTTGGTGACAGGGTCTCGCTGAGTTGTTTAGCGCCTCATTGTTGCTGAGGCTGGCTTTGAACTCGCGATTCTCCTGGCTCAGCCTCCCAAAGTGCTGGGATTACATGCCTGGCTCCTCAAACTTTTTTGTTAAGATCATAAGCAAAGCAGCCATACACCAGTTTCCACTCTGTAAAGCTGCATTTGGTGTTTCTAACAGCACTCCCCTAATCACCCAAAACATTCAGGATACTTCATTCTGTCAATCCAATGCCCCAAATTCCATTAAAAAAAAAAAAAAAGTCTATGCACTGGAAAAGGGATGGCATTCTTTTTTATTATTTAAGTGTAAAGTATTTTGTTTTTTATTTTTAAAGTTTATTTATTCTACTTAAATTTATTTATTTTTTTATTTTTTAAATTTAATTATTCCACATTCTGATGTGGACCTTTTGTTCTTTGTAGCAGTGATACTCAGATGTGTTTTTAAAATACAAATTTTTCTTTTAGACCATTTTTGTCTTCATAAAAACTATAACCTATAAGGGAAGTCTTATATCCTCATTTTACTAAGATTCAAACTCAAATTCTACCTATAAAATGCAGATACTTTTTATGCTATTTTGGTGTAAGTTTCCTACTGTCTATATGGAAGTGTTACATTTGGTCTCTGCTCAGGAACCATGTAGACACTGTCCTGGGTTGTTGCTATTGTCTGTCTTATACTGTATTCTCCCAGAGTGCTCAGAGAGGTAGCATTGGGCAGCAGGGAGCTTCTCTGGGTCAAGTTTTATGGATCATTTTCCATCCTCTATCCATGAATCACCACCCTGCTGGACGATTTCACAGCCTAACCTTCATAGTCTCTCTGGGCCTCTATCTTGGAAATCCTCACACAGTTATCTTTTCTTAAACAGTGTATTTGGGGACATCATGCCTATTTAGGCTCCTCAGAGAGCTACCTTTTGCTCTTATGGCAGATATAAACCTGCATTTGAGGCTCTCAAACACCGTGCCCACACTGTCTTCCTGCATGCCGGCCAACCCGCTCAACTCCCTGTCATTCCAGGTCACTCTCTAAGCTCCCACTGCTGTGCCTGGCTCATGCTGCTGTAACTGCTGTAACCACCCTGAGTGACTCTCCCTACAAAGTGCTCTCGAAGCTGCCTCCTCCATGGACACTCAGCCCTCAATGATTTTCCTCCCTCTCTGAACTCTCTAGCACAGATCTCTCATTCACTTGTTCACATATCAGTTGTTCATGGAATGCCTACTTTGTGCCAGGCACTATTTGGGGAACACAGCTGTAATAAGAGTCCAGACCCTGTTGCAATTGTGTTTTCATTGTGATAAGGGAAAGACAGTAAACAAGAATATTTCACAGAGTATAAGAAATATGTGATTTGATGGGGCCCTGCACACAGGACCAGGTGGTCAGAAAAGGCCTTTCAAGGTGGTGATGTTATAGGTGAGACCTGAATGACAGGGGGGAACCTTCCACACAAGGATCTGGAAGGAGCGATCAAGGAAGACAGAACAGCAAAGACAAAGACTACAGGTGGGAATAAACTTGAAGGGCTTTGTCTACACTATTCCTTAGATGTCAGTCATGTCCTCTTTTACCTTATTGCTTATATTCGCATGTGTTCCCAGCATTAGAATAGGCTAGGCTATGCTAGGGTCACAAATCATCTTCAAATCTTAGCCACAAAACATAAAGTAGCTTATGTATTCTTGCTTACACTGCATATCCAGTGTGCTTGCTTCCAGTCAATGACCCAAGCTGATGGAGGCCATGGGCACACCATGTCAAGGAACTAGAGCTTGAAGGTCTATAGAGGCTATCAGATACCTCCTGGAAGTGTCATCATCCCTTCTGCTCACATTTCACTGGCTAGAATCAGCCTAATAATGAAAGAGTTGGAACATGTGTGGAAGTTCATGGCTATCCTGTGAGCAGGACAAGTCTCTATCACTTGCTCCAATCAGATTGCTAGGCTCTGGAAAGCAGTGGCTCTCTTTTATTTATTTATATGTCCTATAGTACCTGGTTCATGGAGGATCTTAGCACATGTTTGTGGAAATTATTGGTGAAATTTATCTCTCTCTTGACTCATGCAATCAATAAGAATTTTTTTCAAGGAATGCCCACAGGTTAGGCATCCTGAAAGCCACGCTAGAAGCTGCCATGAGCATTAAGTATTCACTACTTTGACTCTGCTTGCCTGAAGAAGGATTGGAGGAATTTTTGAGAAGAACAAGACAATGACAAAGTTGCCCCAATAGGATAGTGACTGACAGATGCAACAGAGGTATCAGAAGATTTGAAGTGTCCTCGATCTCAAAGAACACTCACACTAGCAGAGATTACCATACAAAGCAGGTGCCCAGTATACTTGCAGGCTGAGGTATGGTTTCAGGGTCCCCATAGGCCCCTGCAGGGGACATAAAGCTGTGAATAATGCCACCTAATGGAATGAGAAGTCTGCTAGGCTTAGGGGCTTGCTTTGCCATTCTCACGCTGGGTTTAATACCCATCTGGCTTCCTGCCCCAGATCTCCTGATAGTTGAGGAGGCTGTGACTATGTGCTTTACTTACCAGGTGCAAACAGCTGGTGAAAACAGCCCCAACATGTTCCCAAGAGTTTTCTGCAAGGCTAAGTGATGAAGACCAATTTCCTGGGAGTGTCCTTCCTTGAGCCAAGGCATCAGACCTATCTGAGGTTCATCTTTGTCCCAAATATTTATGACAAAAAACAAAAATGGTTAACTGCCTTGAGCGTAATCAACTCAACAGTGGTAGATAAGAACTATCATTTTCTCCCCGGCTTCCACAGTGACAGTGGTAATGAGCTTGGGTGCAAAGCACCCTATAATCCAGGGGCACCACAACACTGACTGAAAGGGGTTGGATAGAGGAAAGGGGTTGAAACTAAGGGTGGATAGAGGAATGGGTGAAGCTCTGAAGCCTTGTCAGAGAGGGAACCCAGCCAACCAAGGCCACCAGTGTACAGAGCGTGCAGACAGTTTCAGCAAGCATCAGTAATTGGAGTTGGTGTCTATAGGGGAGAGGATTCCGAGGAATGGAGGGAAAGAGGTCTGTCCTGATCCCTAGTGGTCTGCAGTCACCACTACAATTTTGGAGAGGTGACAGGTGGTGGTTATAGAGAAAAGATCCAGATCCTGGGGAAGGAAGCAAGCAGGAGCTGAACAGGACATGAGGATCCTAGATCTGTGGTGGGAGGCCGGGGTATGAGACAAGGAAGTAGAAACCAAGCTGACCAGCTTGAGGCTTGCTTCCCCCTTCAGTTGGCACCCAGAGGCCTATGTGCATTTCAAGCAAGAGGCTTCTGAGTAACACATTTGGAAGGAGGCTGTCTGAAACCTCCAGGGGTCTTATGGTCAACACAGACCTGTGTCACGCTTGGCCTGGAAGGGGGCCTATTCTTACTCCAGCTTAGTGAATTTTGCTAGTCTGAGGCAGGAGGTGGGGCTGTGGGCTGGCAGCAGGCTTCTAGGCTGAATCATCAGGATACCAAGGGCTTGCCTTGTAGACATCATTCTCTAACCCCAGCTCAGCTGCTCTTCCTCTTCCTCCTCTCCCTCCTTCTCCACTTCCTCTTCCTCATAAAACAGTATTCAAAGTACTGGGTGGTTTGTGGAGCCCTGGAAAAGGTCAAAATTCAAAACTTGATGTATAGTTTCTCCTGAGTATTGCTTTGGCACAATCATGAGGTTGAAATATTGCCAATTGGATCAGCATAAATTGGAAACCATCTGCACATTTAATCCTCAAAACAACCCCAATGGGGTAAGTAATCCTAACACTTCCATTTTGAAGATGAAAAGTTTGAGACACAGGGAAATAACAGAAGAGAGGTAAATAATAGTCCCCAGGTCACAGGTCGTGAGTAGTGAGTCTGGCCTCAGTGTCCTTACTAATACTCTGATGCTTGACTGTCTAGTAGCTGTCCTTGTTCCTCAGGAAATCTTAAATTTGTTGGGAAAACAAAAGAAAATTCAACAAAGGACCCAGGAGATTTAAAATGCAATATATCCACATGTGAATGAAGGTGGTAGGATAGATTAGGGGACAGTGACAACTATGTGGGTCAGATGCCCCAAGCAGGGAGGATTGCCTTGGGAGCATTGTCTGAGTCCAGACACCTGCCTCATGTGCCTGCATGCACAGGGAGATGTTGAAGGTCCATAGGCCTAGGGGTTCCACATGCTCTATTAAGTTCTAAAAATGAAAGGAAGTTTGAAGAAATTGCCACCAGGAAGTCTTGATTCTAAAATATGTCTTCCTATTCTAAGCTGCCCTCAGCAAAAGGCAATATATTAATAGCAAGGAGAGAAGAGAGGGAAGAAGGGAAAAAGGAAGGTGAAAAATCAGTACCAAAGATACAAATGACTGTCGGGGCATCAAAACTTTCTAAAAAGGAATATTTAGGGTGTACATGGATGGGTCTAATTTTCCATCGAATGTGGACAATGTGTGTTTTTGGAGTTTTGCAGGGTGAAAACCTTGGCTTTATTGGACTGAGGGCTCTGGATGGGGGTGTTAAAGTTGCAGTGAGCCTGCCCAGGAGCAGAGGTACAGGGCAAGGGGTTGGGCATGGTTTGGAGTGAGACATTATATGGGATGCCCAGAGTGCTGGGAATTTGAAATCTGGCCTGCGATTCAGGTCTGCAGGAATATATTCCCTTCCTTTCTTGCTCTGCCACCAGCTCCTGACTCACTGGGTGGTCTCAGGCAACAGGGTGAGGAGCTGCCCCATCTGTAGAGGGCATGAAAGGTTGTGGTGAGAGGGGATTCTACCATTGTCTGATGGCCCCTCCATGATGCTAGTGTAAATTATTGAGATGTTTTCTAGAGAAGAGAATGTTATAATTTTAAAAAAAGAAATAAAAAAGACATAATCATGGTTACAGCCCACATTTGCAGAGCAGTTTATACCACTTCGATGAAACCATTATTAGTAACACTGCTACTTACAATAGCTCAGAATTACTGCTCTGGAGTCCTTCCCAACTTGAGCTATTGCTATGAACACATCTTTCATTTTTCCACTTAATCACTGAAGCACTCATCTCTCCTCTTAGCAAGATATCCCATATATTCCTCTGAACATGCTAAGAACCTGGAGACTTAGACCAACCAGGAAGGAAAGGAACTGCATGGCCATTCTTTGTTTACCACCTCTTCTCCCCACATTCCTTCTCTACCTGGCTAGGGAATTTGAGGTATTTCTTTCCTGCTTCTCCCTGACGGCCACATCTCTGGCAGACCTGCGTCCCTTCATAATCAGCTCCTGCAGGATGAGTCCTCCTTAATCCTCCTGGATTCTAGTGATACCATGTTCTCTCCTTGTCCCTTCACTGCTATAAATACTTCTTCCTTAGAGTCATGTCCTTTGACCCATTGGAGCTGGATTCTGTTTCTTGCTGTGTAGTAGAAGGGGTGGAGTCAACATCCACGCTTGAACAGGGAGCCACCTGGGATGTGAACATCCTTTGGTCCTTTGCATTTCTCTATCACACTGCAGTTGGACTCTGGTGAGTGGCATCCCACAAAAAATATGGACCACTGCTGAGATGGCCCCTCCATGCTACAGGTTTTGGATAGACTTCTGGGCTCTTCAAGGAAGGATAACCTCCTTCAGGGAGACTCAGTCAAGGGGTTGCTGCCACCAGGGTTCCCACTATCAGGTAAACCTTCAAAACACAACAGACCTGGTGACATACTGTTTCAACCTCTCCAGAGGGAGGAGACCCTCAATAATCCAGGGTACATCACCACCCTCAGTGATGCTAGAATGCCCATCCCTGACTTTTTTTTTTGGTACTGGGGATTGAACTCAAGGGTACTCAACCACTAAGCCACATCCTCAACCCTATTTTGTGTCTTATGTAGAGACAGGGTCTCATTGAGTTGCTTAGCACCTCACTCT
>PVHX01011731.1:24788-62812 GCA_004024805.1 Geosciurus inauris
CCCCCCCCCCCGCTCCCTTTTGCCCAAAATCCCTCCATTCTTCCTGTGTCCCCTCTCACATTATGGATCAGCATCCACTTATCAGAGAGAACATTCAGCATTTGGTTTTTTGGGATTGGCTTACTTCGCTTAGCATGATATTCTCCAACTCCATCCATTTACCTGCAAATGCCATAACTCTATTCTCTTTTATTGCTGAGTAATATTCCATTGTGTATATATACCACAGTTTCTTTATTCATTCATCTATTGAAGGGAATCTAGGTTGGTTCCAAGTTTAGCTATTGTGAATTGAGCTGCTATAAACATTGAAGTGGCTGTGTCACTGTAGTATGCTGTTTTTAAGGCTTTTGGGTATAGACCAAGGAATGGGATAGCTGGGTCAAATGGTGGTTCCATTCCAAGTTTTCTAAGGAATCTCCATACTACTTTCCAGATTGGTTGTACCAATTTGCAGTCCCACCAGCAATGTATGAGCGTGCCTTTTTCCCCACAACCTCACCAAACTTATTGTTGTTTGTATTCTTGATAATTGCCATTCTGACTGGCATGAGATGAAATCTTAGAGTAGTTTTGATTTGCATTTCTCTGATTGCTAGAGATGTTGACATTTTTTCATATGTCTGTTGATCGATTGTATATCTTCTGAGAAGTGTCTGTTCAGCTCCTTAGCCCATTTATTGATTGGGTTGTTTGTTTTTTTGGTGTTAAGTTTTTTGAATTCTTTATATATCCTGGAGATTAGTGCTCTATCAGATGTGTGTGTGGCAAAAATTTGTTCCCAGAATGTAGGTTCTCTGTTTACTTCATTGATTGTTTCTTTTGCCGAGAAGAAGCTTTTTAGTTTGAATCCATCCCATTTGTTGATTCTTGATTTTACTTGTGCTATAGGAGTCTTGTTAAGGAAGTAAGGGAATTAGACCAGAGACCCTATGCCTAACAGAAGAAAAAATAGGCCCAAATCTCCATCCCTCACTTTCTAAAAGGGCTATGTCTGCTATTTTCAGGCACCTCTCCACTAAGTCTCTGATAGTACTCCTTGATACATTATAATAGTGTTTGAGCCTTACACTCTGCTTGGTGCTTCCTGGGCTTTATTTCTCTGGGTCTTCACAGCAAATGCTTAAGGAAGGTGCCATTGTAGGAATTAGATATCAGTATACCAGAATGTAAAAAGAAGCATTGCTGGAAACTCAGGTCTTTTCTTGTGATCATGAGCAGAGGTAGACAGGCCAAGGTTAATCAGCCTCAGGAAAAGAAGAGACACTGAGAAGTTAATCACCAAAGCCAAAAAGATCAAACTGGCAAAGCCTCAACAAGAAAGTAAGTAAGGTAGATTTTTCTGAATATGATTGAAATAATTATAGTTGACCTCTTTATTTCACTGAGTAATTGAAGAATTCTTAGGAAATCAATTCTTATTATGGCAGTACTACCTAATGAATGCTTTTCTAAAATCTGTATTTAATTAAAAGAAATACCTTTGTTGCTCAACTTATAAATAAGACATTTTTTCCAGAGGTAAGTACATTGTATACCATAACTTTTCACTAAATACTTTATTTATTGAAATTACATAAGTCATCATCAAGTGATTTTGTAAATAAATGCATTTTAAACATTATTGTTTAAAAAGTAGGGGCGGATTAAGATGCCAAAGCTCAGGAAGATAAACTCACTTATTTGGGAACTCTTGGCAGAAAGGTCTCTGTGTTTCCCACCCAGGGCTTTCCTTTATTCTCCATCATAGCCTTGTGAGTTGCATCATAGAACACAGAAAACCAGAAATTGGTTTGGAAAATGACTTGGGTCCAACTATATGACACCTCAGCCTTCACTTACCTGAGGTTCTGATTCCTCAAAGTTACCTGGATACTTTGAAGCAGGGTTCTCAGTTCACACCGTCTCCAGTTCCCTGGGTAATTTTTCAGGGAGATAAATGCATAGGGTACCAATGACTCAATGTGTCCAACTTGGAACTCTTAATTTTTCTTCCACATCTGTTACTTTTCACTCATTTCTTTCCAACTCAAGAAATGGCAACATCAACCATGCAAATGCTCCTACCAAAACTCAGGTGTCATTCTGGATCTCTTTCCCTCTTTCACCACTTGAATTCAGTGTTGGTAAGTACTGTCTATTCTATTTTCAGGTCTGTCCCAGATCTGACTGAGTTGCCCAGGTTCCAACCTAGGGTTGGTCAGTTCACTCCTACTTCATCTCTCTGCCTCCACTATTGTCCCCATTCCCCATCCTCCTCCCAACTTATTCTCTGTGATTTTAAAATCACATTTCACCATATCCTCCCCTGCTCAAAAACCTAACATGGCTTCCCATTATGCAGCCTGCAGCGCCCACCTTAAACTAGCCCCTCTTTCATCTCTAACTCTACCCCCATACTTCCTCCCAGCTTCAGGCACTTGGCCCTCTCTCTTCCTGCACAGCCTTAGGTCTTTCCCTCCCCCATCCATTTCCTTTTGCCATCAACACCTGGAAAACTGCTAGCTCTGTGCTGGCCTTGATCCTTGAGGCCATAGCTTAGTGATCACCTCTTCAGAACGCTTTCTTGACCACTCCCCCTACAAGTCTTTCTACCCACTTTTTTTTCTCATCTCTTTCCATGTTCATTTAAAATGCATGACTCTGTAAAATGCTCTTGTCTGTCTCCCTCTAGAGAATAAGCTTCACATGACAGGGAGCTTATTGGTTTGTTCACCATTATACTCCCAGTGCCCAGTGCCCAGTGCCTGCCTGGCACACAATCATCACGTGATAGATAAACGTTGAAAGAAAAGAGGCAGGGGAGAAGTTGAAAGCATTCCCTTGGGGTTATCTTCCCTGAAGAAGACCTGAGACGCAGGGTTTCTTGGTTTCCAGACTAGTCTAGATATTTAAGAGGTGACCCATTGGTGTCCTGGGACTATCTGACACTACAAAAATGACATCTACTCTCCCACTGCTCTTATCCCTGCCGCAGGGAGAGAGTTTTCATAGGGCAGTTGTAACATTCAAGTGGGCCATCCCAGTCCAGTGCCTGAACATCACTTGGCACCTGATGGGTGCTGCACAAGGGATCTCTCAATGGCCCATAATGGAACATGACAAATTCTCTACCATTCTCTGTCTCTCTCTCTGTCTCTATGTCTTTATCATTTCTTCTGTCTGTCTCACTCTTGCATGCTCGCTTGCTCTCTCTCTCTCTCTCTCTTTCTCCCTCCATCCCTCTCTCTCTCTCTCTCTCATGGTTCCCTTCTTGTTTAGGCCCTCTTTTTCCTAAAATGAGATGCCCCAGGGTCCAGATATCCCTGGCTTGCAGGAAGCCAGGCTGCTAGCCCCCACATGTCCCTTAGTCTGGGATGAAAGCAATCTTCCTGACTGTAAAGGTTCCTTGTACCAAGAAGCTCTCCAAAGAAGCAGGAGCACCTCAAGTGCCCTCAGCTTTCACAGCTGATGTGCTGGTTGCCTGCTGACCCAGCTGGCTAGCTTCTCCTGGGGTGATTCCCTCCCATGGCACAGACAAGGCAGCAGCATCCCACTCAAAGTTCAGACAGTCCCTCCACCCACCTCCCGACACACACAAATGGAAGAAGGACCAGATGGTTGGGCTATCAGAAAACAGTGCTATTTGCCAAAGTTCCATTGCCCTGGGGGAGAGGCAGGGAGAACAGGTGCCTTTGCTTTGGGCTCAGTCACACAGGTTCAGACCCTCTATGCCTCTGTGCAGAGCAGAGCCAGGGTATACTAGTTGAAATACACACTTAGGCATCTCTTCATATTATCTTATGGCCATCATTATGCATCTGCTGGCTAGGGGCTGTTGAGGAAACCAGTCAGGAGGAGATGCTTTTCCAAGGTTTAGATTCTGCAGCTGGTATGCTTTTGCCAGCCATGCTGTTTCCATATGATTAGGAGGGAACTCTGGGGACTTGGAGCCCTAAGCTGGCCCCTGGGACTAACTTGGGCTTTCATACTAATTATTTTTCAAGGCAGCTTACAGCTGGGTCATTTGCATTCATATTTTTTCATGACACAATGCAACAGAGGCTTAATACTTAAAAGAAAGGGGGTTGGTATCTGATCATGGGAGTGCTATCATCTATTCTAATTCTAGATGCAGTCCTGTTAGAAATCTGCCCCCCATAGGTTAAGAGTAGATGAAACCTTCAGATGACTTCTAATTAACCTTGGGAGCTTTCTGGGGGAGTGGGATTTCAGGGGCACATAAATGATGGAGAGGGGATGCCTGCCTATGGACTCAAACTGCCATCTTTTGACTCTCCTCCTTTATATCCCCCTAATAATGGTTTCTGTATTTGAAGCTCTATGAAGCACAGCACTAGACTAGATGTTCTCAGATCATCCAGAGGTCTGAGTCTTGTGAGGGGATCCTAGCCAGTGGCCTGGAAAGCAGATTGCCCTACCTAACCTGTAGACATTTTTCCACCCCAGACGGAGTCTGTTTCATGTTTTCAGCCACACAGTTTCTGTTACAGGCAGTTGAGGTGCCATGTGTTGGCTGTTGAAAGAGGTCCAAAAGCCATCCTGGAGCTCCAGGCTTTGGCATTCCAAAGCTTCATCCTTTCCCTCACTGTGAGGTGTTCCCCAAGGTCCTCCTTCCCCAAAAGACTCAACCAAGTGCACACCATGGGTATAGGGCTTTCCTGAAGTGGGGGGACCCAGCTGATTTAGTGGCCTATCAAGTGGATTTGGATTGTTTATTGGAAATGCCCATTATTTATGGCGGCACGTGGCCTTAAAAGCACGGGCAAAGGCTGTTTTAAGAAATAAAACTAATAAATAATAGTCTGGCCCATAATTTATTAGTAAGGAGGAAAGGAGCCATTCATTTTGGAGCAAAGAGCTCTGAAAGCAGCAGATTCTCTTTTCAGAGAACCAGAGGAAATTCCTGTAGGGACTAGAAGATCGGAGTACAGACAGTTCAAAGGGGATTATGAAAGGAAATTAAAGGCACATGCCACTCCATACCTCTTCCTATCCCCTTCCAGACATATTTACAAGACAAATTTTCCAATTTTTCAGCCCCTCAGACCTGATTATTATTATATATTTTTTGGAGACATTGATTTTAATTTTCTTACTCCAAAATTTAAGAGAGATGAGTTGTAGGTACTTTTGAACTGAATGTCTCAGGCATGCTGAGTAGAGGCTCAAATTCCTATTTTTTTTTTAAAGAAAAATATCCTATGGGAAAGTCAGTCCTTCCTCCCTCCCTCCCTCCCTCCCTCCCTCCCTTCCTTCCTTCTTTCCCTTCTTCCTCCCCTCCTTCCTCTTCTTCCTCTTTCCCACCTCCTCTCCTACCCACCCTCCTTCTCCACCATTATCCTTTCCACTTCCCCTACCCTAGTCTCTCTGGTTTTAACCCAGACACAACAGGGTCCTGTGGACAGTCTCTATTTATGCCCCTGTGCCTGTCCTGAAGTAGGACTTAGTCCTTTAGTACATCCTACAAGAGCAAACCTAGAATCTTATGCCTTTTTAGTGAATGATGAATCTTTCACTAAAGATGAATTTTAATGAAGATTTTGTGGGAAACTAAATAAGGTTATCATACTAAAAACCATGCAGCAGACATTAATGAAAATTTCCACTGGGTGTCTCTGCCCATTTTTCTTCTGGCTCAGCTGCCTCACTGCCCCGGTCTGCCCTTCCCCTCCAATTGCACCGACTCCTCCTCCTCTTCTGGGTCCTACAACTAATTCCATCAGACCTTCTCTTATCTTACGTAGGGAAGTTTAACTCTCTTCATGTTATTGCTCTTGCATCTTCGCACCTGTTGTCCTGCTCAGCAAAGTTTCCTTCTTAGGAATTTCCCTCTTTGGAATGTACCAGATAATTCGGTATACGCAAATTTTTTTTGTTCTTCCAAATATTTTTTCTTCGCATTCATTTATTCGTTCATTCAGTACCTGCTTCTGAAATACATCTGGCAACAGCTGTGACCTGTCCAGATATATCTCTGTGACCTTGTTTATTGTAAAAAAAAGCCTTGAACTGTATGTGGCAGGACTCAGGCAGGAGTAAGAGAAGATGAAGAGCCACAGAAGGGTTCACTGCTATGAGATCTAAAACTGAAAGTGACCTTAGAAATCAGAATTGTTTCCTCTATCAAGGAGAACAAGAATGAGGTTGAGGAAGGAGATGTGCAGTCTTAGACTCAGTGAAGACCTGATGCATAGAAATCAAACAGCAAGTCCCTGGCTTCTTTTTTGGGGCAAGATTTGTAGCAAGGGAAGGAAAGATCTTAGAGATTAAAGATCTAGAGCACTTACTAGCACGCATGAACTAAAGAAGAAATAACAGAAGTGGCCAAGTTAGCTGTAAATGGTAAGTACAAGTCATTATCTAAATGATTATTTAAAGTGGAAAAGTGTGAGATTACTCAGGTCTTTTATCTATGAGGCTATCCATCCAGGCATGTCAAGAAAGAGAAAATCACAAAACCATCTGTCAGCTAACGTAAAGTTTTCCAACTTCATCTTCTATAAAATTACAATAATGTCCAGATTTCGTAGCAGGCAATGCTATTGCCAATATAGTGCAAAAGAGTCTATGAGCATTCCCATCCTCAGAGCCCTTCCAGGCTCATGGGACTTGCCCCTGCCTGAGGAGTGTCCTTAGTAGTCCCCTACTCCTCTTTGGCCCACCATTATGTTAGAGGCTCCTTCAGTTGTCTTCCTATCGTTGTGGCTAATGGTGTTTTACTACTACATCTCCACCTTAGGAGAATCCTCTAAATTTTTGCAGATCTTTCTTGGACCTCCAAAACGTTGTTGCTTCTCTCAGTTTTTGGAGGATGTGCTGTTAGAGGATGTTGTAATAAATCCCCAGTGACTTATTCTAAAGGATTAGAGTATCACACTCCAATACTTTGTCTCTCACACACATTTCTCCTCACCTGTTGTCAACCACTGGCTCAACAGGTACATAGAGCTTCGCCTTTCAGGCTGCCCCCAGTGACCTCTGAGCCTGCTCAGAAGCACTGCCCCTGCTTCTTGAGGACCTCCCATTGGGGTGGGCCTTTCTTTTCATTTAAGAATGTACAGCTAGTATCTCAGGACTTGTATCCCAGAGTCCCACCTGCATCAGTCAATGGAGCAACTCTAGCTGCTGAAGCCCATTCTATAGGCATGTTCTAAATCTCCAAGATTGATTTCTTGCTCCTGTTGCAGCTGAATGATTGGAGGGCCTTTCTTTTGGTGATTAGGAGATTTGGAATTCCTCCTTTGGGTGGTGCTGTTATGCTCTAGGGGCTGGAAGTCTTCCCTGGGAGGTGAAGGAAGAGAGACAGAGAAGACCTCACAGGAGATGCGAGGGACATGGCTTGGAAGTGGCAGACTTCACTTCCAATCATATCTCACTGGCCACCACTCATTCACACTGCCCTTATCTGATGTGTATCCAGGAGGAGGGGAGGAGCTTGATGAGCCTAGGCCAATGTCTGTGTCATAATTTCCCTCAGGGGACATGCAGGACCCCTACAGGTGTGCTCTTATATCCCATGGATCTTCTCCCCACCATAGGCCTTACTATAGATGGATTTTTAGTGTGAAAGTTTGTGTGCACCTACACACACACACACAAACATGCATATACACACGTATATGTATGTGTATATATTTCATATACGTATGCACATATGTATTTCAAATTTACTTAAAATATTTACCAATGTAATCATTAAAATAATTTGGTAAATGATTTAAAATTTGGTAAAATATTTAACAAATATAATACTTCCTAAAAAAAGTCTTATGCAGGGGCTGGAGCTATAGCTCAGTGGTGGAGTGCTTGCCTAGCATGCGTGAGGCACTGGGTTCGATCCTCAGCACCACATATAAATAATAAATGAATAAAATAAAGATCCATCAACAACGAAAAAATTATTAAAAAAAAAAAAAGCCTTATGCAGTTGAAGATGCTCAACAAAATAATATGATTCCCTATGGTTCTCAGTCTCAAGGAGTTTTCTCTGACAGCTTGGTCCCCACAAAGAGATCATGTCTAGGTGATCTTCAAGCTGCATCTCCAGAAGTCAAGGGCACGTTGGAGGCTCTTCAAGACTTGGGGTGGAGGTTAAGTGCTTTCAGTTTCCACCAAAGAATGGTCTTTACAAAGGCAGTTGTGCAGTGAGGAGGAGGTTGCTACTGATTATCTCCAAATACTCAAGACTGTGACCCAGCATTGATATGGATTAAGTGTTCAATGTGCCATGTAGGAAATAAGATTCTTGTCATACAGTCTTCTTCAAGGGCCCCTTCTGACACCCTACTACTCCCAGTTAAATCTGGAAGCAACTTGGTCTTGTGTGAGAAGTTTTCCACAGAGAACTTACTCTAGTGAAGTTCCTAGAAAGAAGGGGTGAAGGCTTTATGCATCTCTGCATGGTGAAGGCACACAGTCAGTGCTTTATGCATCTTGGCATGGTGACAGTTCACATAGTCAGTGAACTCAACAATGACAAACATTTCTCACGTGCTTCATGTTAGGCTGGGGAGGTGAAAGAGAACATAAGATGCAAACATCGATGGTCAAAGATCCTGATTTTAAAGTGCAATATAAAAAGTGTCTTTAGAGGTAGACAGATCTGGGTTCAAATCTGACCTCTGTTGCTTACTGGTTGTATGATTTTGAGGGAGGCTCTAATCTCTCTGGGCCTCAGTGCCCGTCATCTTTAAAAGTGAAAAATAAAATCCTCACTCACATAAATAGTTGAGGATCAAGTGATAGCAAACCACACACCTGTGTACAGTGCCATCTGTAGAGCAGCTTGGAGCAGACATTCATGCAGTACCCACAGCCCCTTGCCCACCCTGAAGGTCACCTTCAGATAGTGTCTATTCACATCAATGGCTTCCGGTAGCTGTCTGTCTGCAGACATTCTCTGGTTCTAGGAGTATGCTCAGCCCATGCATAAGACAGAGTGGAGGTGCCAGGGAGCTAACTCTGACAGTGACCTTCAATCAGCGGGGCACTCCTACTTACTCTCCTGTCAGTCAATGTGAATTCTGAGGTATGCTTCACACAGTTCCCTAGAAAGTCCCCACTGGTGGTTGGAATTGAGCTCCAACCACCTGGAGCATTAACCTGGGAGTCCCAGTTGCCTACAGCATCAACCTGCTCATGAGCATACCCTATGTCTTCCCTCCCTTCTCTGTCACACCATCCCATTCTCTCACTATGTCTAATCGGCTTTGGTCTTCTCTTGCAGAGGTTCCAAAAACAGAACAGACTTTTGAAGAGCGCCTGATACTCAAGGCTTTCTTGCTGAAGTTTGTCAATGCCTACTCCCCAATCTTCTACGTGGCCTTTTTCAAGGGGAGGTGAGTATAATTCTGTCTCATGTGGAAAAGTGATTTGTCACTAATACTGGGTCCTCCACTGTCAGAATAAGTAAGGTTAGTCCATCCCCATTATCAACCCACATCCTCATTCCTGTTCTCTACACTCACTTCCACCTGGAGCAGTAAATCATTCTGAATTAGCTTCTTCAGATTCTAACCAGAGGAATCTATACAGGGATTTGATGTTTCTCCTTTGAGGACAAGGCAGGGGGGAATTGCATGTCTAGCACTCAGTGGTTCTTGGGTCTTGCAATGCAATGAGATTCTAATGCTAACTACTTGAAATTAACACAGACTTCACAGGCCACTATTCTTCACAAGACTGTCCTCATTTCTGACACCATATACCAACTCTGAGGTTCTCAGGATGATAGCAATTCTGATCCACTGGTTATAAATTCCAGGGTCCCCACTATCCTCTCAGGTCTAAGTAATTTATTAAAATGACTCATAGAACTCACAATGAGCTATATTTACATTTATGGTTTTATTATACTAAAAGGATACAGATCTAAACCCACAAATGAGAGAGGAGATAGGTTGAGGTCTCAAAGGGTCCTATTCATGAAACTTCCATGTTTGTAAAACTTGTCACCTTCCTGGTATATCCATGTATATCACCTACCAGAAAGCTCACCCAAACTTTGGTGTCCAAAAGTTTAACTGGGATTTCATTACTTAGGCATAATTGATTAAATCATTTTCCATGTAGTTGAGCTCAATTTCTAGTTTCCTTCCCCTACTGAGGTCATAGTACTGTCACTTGGCTCAAAGCCCCAACCAATATGGTTGGTCTTTCTGTCTTGCTCTGCCTTCATCTTGAGTAATCTCATTAGCATGAATGTAGGTACAGTCCCAGTGGCCCACTATGAATAACAAAGACAATCCTATCACTCTGGAAATTCCAAGGATTTAGGGGCTTCTCTCAAGAACCAGGGATAAGAACCAATAAATTCTTTATCGTACAATAGATCTGGAAATAAAATAATTTATGATAAATTATTTTTGTGGTCAGGCCAATTGGCTACTACAAGGAGATTTCCCAGGAGATTTCTACCAACTGTATTAGGCAAGCTTCCCTAGAACTGGAAGTTCATCAACCAGGCAGTGCTATCAGGAGCTGTCATTATTCACATTGGATAATATTCTATGAATGCTTGTGACCCAAAAATCAAACCCCTCCCCAGGACTTCTGCCCTTGGCTTCTAATGGAATTATAGTAGCAGAGCCAAGAGTGGCCATGCACACTGCACACCTATAATCCAAACTACTTGAGAAGCTGAGGCAGGGGATCCAAGTTCAAGGTCACCCTGGGCAATTTAGCAAGACCTGTCTCATAATAAGAGATTAAAAGGATTGGGGATGTCACTCAGTAGTAAAGTGTCCTTGGGTTCAATTCCCAGTATCAAACACACACACACACACACACACACACACACACACACACACACACACACGAGTAGGAAATCATCCACATTAATGAGTAATTAATGAGTATATATTTCACTGGTGCTTTCTGTCTGGATTTAGTAGCAAGGGAAAATTGCACAAATATTTCAGATAAAAGAGTGTTTGACTCTTAGATAAATTTGGGGTATATTGGAACAGACAGTCTTGGCAGCAATACCACTGTAATCTGTGATAAGTGCTATAATAAGAAGTGTAAAAGTGTTCAGGGGCTGAGGTATGCTTCATAGGTACAGTGCTTACCTAGCATATGTGAGACCCTGAGCTCCATTCTCAACACTGTAAGAAGAAAAAGAAAAGGTGTGAAACCACATAATTATAAACAGAAACAACAAGAAGACCTCAGAGAAGGAAAGATTTAAGTGGAGCCTTCCATGAATGAGTAGGATTTCAATGGGTGGACAAGGGGATGACATTTCAAATAAGTGAGGCTCTCGGTCATCTGTCTGGCTCCATGATTGGCTTTTACCTAATTCCCCACTTCCCCAGTCTTAGTATTCCTGAATAAAACATCCTCCACATAGAAGGGGAATGAGGCAGACTTCCTTTCATTTAAATATTTTTAGTGAAAAAAAAAATCAAGATATTTTTTCTTTTCTGATGCCAGAAATCTGCACTTGCAACTTGTCAATCATACCTTGATTTCCTGGGACATCATAAGCCCTCACCAGGGAGCTGCACATAATTTAAATTCTTGACACTAGGGAAGAGAAGAAGGTACATGGAGAATACACTTAGAATCCTAACTTCATTGTACTTAGTCTCAGAGATATCACACACACACACACACACACACACACACTCACTCACTCACTCACATCCCTTCTCAGCTCCACACTACACTCAGTCTTAGCTCCTGCCCAGCCTTACTTCTGTCCACCGCAATTTGACCAGGTTAAGAGGTGAACCTTAGGTGTTATAGGTAATCATTGGTTGATAACGGGGTGTGAACTCCTATCCCAGAGTTATGTGCCACCTCTCTGTGCTTCCAAGGAGAACATTGGGTGAGAATGCATGTCCTCCAGCAGCCCTGGCATATTCCATCTTTCTGGTAACTCTTCCCACACTTTTTGATTTCAGGTTTGTGGGCAGACCTGGAAGCTACGTCTATGTATTTGATGGTTACCGCATGGAAGAGGCAAGTACAGCTGCTGGTGTTGCCTGCCTGGCTAGTGGTTTGTGGGTGCATCCCCAACCCAGATCCATCTAATTTCCCTTCACAGCGTTTCTGAGCCCTTGCTTCTCTGACCTCCACTTGGCCTAACTGTTCCTCTCTTTGTCTTCCCCTTCCCTCAGTGTGCTCCAGGGGGCTGTCTCATGGAGCTCTGCATTCAGCTCAGCATCATCATGTTGGGGAAGCAGTTGATCCAGAACAACATCTTTGAGATTGGAGTCCCGTATGTAGCAAATTTTCTCACTTTCTTTTTGCTGTCAGAGGCTAGCCCAGAAGTGCCAGACTTTCAGCACCGTTTTTATGACCTCTACTCTTATCATTTAGCTTGGTCATTTACTTCCTCTGTCTTCTTGTCAATAACTTTTCCCATGGAGTAATTCCACTCCCGCTGGCCTTGTTTGCCAATCTGATCTGGGATGTTAGTGGGTCAGAAAGATTTACCACTTGCTTACCTTCACAGAAGGAATAAATGGCAGAGCTAGAATTTAGATATCTCAGATCCTAAAGTGAATAATATTTTTCATGCTATTTGGTCTCCCAGTGAATGAGTGGGAGGACACTAAGGGTGGTGGAAAGATGAGTATGAAGGTTTGACACATGATGGAATCATTTAGGAGAATCTCTGAAAAGTCAATGTGGAAGATATAATCTTAGGAAGGGAAGGATGAATGGTTGGTGAAACACAGAATGAGTTGTTTTCATGTAGATTCTCTATCCTTTTTCCATGGTTTTATGCATGTTTCATAGAAGGACTTCTTTCAATCAGGCTTTGCATGGAAATAGTCATGAAAATAAACACTGACCCACAGGCCCCCTGAGAAAAGAAGATGGAATGAATTAAAACCTACCTACAGGTCCAAGCAAAATGTAACCTCTTTTTCCTTCTATTGCTTTGTGGTTTTAAAGAAGAATTTGTTTCAGGGGATGTTTTCAGGCAGCCAGCATCACAGAGCCGGGAATAATCAGAGGAAATGCTAAGAGAGTGGGTCAGCTTTCTTGAGAACCACTTGCGAGATTGACCATTCATAGGTGCAGGTCAGAGGGTGCCTAGGGCTAGTTGAAGACTGTGTGACATGCTCTACCTCCCTGTTAGGAGCTGAATATGCATATTATGCTAATGGTTCTAAGAAGTCCTCCAAGAAAGAAATTTGGTTAATCTCTTTCTTTCCAACTGAACTTGCTTAAGGTTCTTAATTGCAGCCATTGGAATTCATTCTGACTGTTAAGTGGCAAAATAATTTACCAAATGGCTACAAGAATACTTTTTTTTTTTTTTTTGGTATTGAGGATTGAGCTCAGGGGCACTTGACCACAGAGCCCATCCTCAGCCCTATTTTGTATTTTATTTAGAGACAGGGTCTCATTGAGTCGCTTAGTGCCTTGCTGTTGCTGAGGCTGGCTTTGAACTTGTGATTCTCCTGTCTCAGCCTCCCAAAGTGCTGGGAATACAGGCATGCGCCATTGCGCCCAGCTTGGAATATTTGTAAGGGCCAGAGAATCGCGCTCTGAGCTACAATGGCTAGGAATAATACTCTCACACTGCAGGAGGGCTTGCAGGGAATACCACTACCTCCATCTCTTGGCTTGTATGGCTCAAATGTGTAAAGAAAAAATCATATATGGAATGGACCTTGTCTTCCCAAAGTTCAGATTTTTAGTTTGGGAGATCTGTAGTTACTGGGTGCTCTCTATATAATCTGAACTCCATCTACATTTAAAGTAAAGGTCAGGAGTTTGGAGGCAGTCGAGGAAGCTTCAAAAGCAAAGAGGTTTCATCCAGGGTATGTCTGTGTCTTGAAAAGAAGCTGCCATCATCATTTGTTACAAGATGGTCTACCATTATCTTAAAGAAACCCTCTCCCTTGCATGTGAATATTTTTCTAAACAAACAATAGATTAACTCTGGCCTTATCACAAACACTGTCCCATCAAAGGTGGTACTACAGATGGAGAAGGTAAATCTCACAGAGATGACAGCTCCTTGACCAAGGTCTTGGGAGATGTTGGGGACATGGTGAAGGCAAGAGCCAGAAGCCCTTTAAATCCACTTAAAGTTCACTAAGTCCTAGGTTCCTTGGGCTGAATGGAGACACTAGAAGAGATATGGCCCAACCCTTTCTCTATGTAAAATTATACATTATATTTTTGCTACCATGGAGGCTATCACTCTCTGAAAGATACATAGAGCTAAAGTTATAATGAAGAAAATTTAGTTTAACTAGGAAGAAACCCCCTCTTTAAATGGAGCTATACTTCAAGAAATTAGAATCCTCAACATTTCTTCATGATGCTGTATTGTTCTGGTCCTCCAATTGGGTCTGGTCATCACATACCATTAATTAAGTTGAACACTAGTGTCCTTTTCTGCCCGCATACTGGGACGGCCTCAGGTGGCACCTGGCCAGATACTTTTCTGGAAGAGGATTGATGTGAATGAACATCAGTGTCTGGGTGCCTCATTCCATCTCCCTGCTTAAAACAGCCTGTAGCCAGTGGTCAGAAAATCATCAGTCTCAAGAAACTGAAGCTTCCTTCCAATTCCCTGCTTTCTGACCAAAAACTATGTAGCGATAGTCAAGCAAGAAACAGATGGTTTTTGTTCTGTAGGAGCCTAGCATCTTAGAGAGGCACTATTTGTTATGGCCTGACATCTAGAGAATACACAGAAGATACCAAAGCCACATCTGGCCTCTTTGAAGCTATGTGGCTGGCCCCTCCACCACTCCTGCAAGGAAAGTCTTATTCCCCTCCAAACATCTGGAGAAGACACCTGCACTTCCAGTGCATTGTTATTCTGCTCTGGATGGAATTGTGAATTGCTTCTGGGCATAAGATAACCATGTTTTCATCTGGACATCTGCTCTACCACTTAGCCCATTCTTCCTGGATCCAGAAGCCTTTTATAGAGTGTAAGAGAGAAAAAACAAAAACAAAAAACCCAAGCATGTGTTTGGACAGTGTGTTGTCAATATTTCCTATCCATCAACTCCATCAGTTCCATAACAGATAAAAATAAAGCATGGTGGTTTGCCTTGAAAGCTTAATTTTCTTGTTTATACTTGGTGTGTTTAATTAATAGTAATTCATGAAGCTGCAGGCAAGTCACTTCTCTAAGTCTTGCTGTCCACATCTCTTGATGAACGTGGTGGCATTATAGTCATTTCATAAGGTGCCTTGCAGGTCTAGCACCCTATGAACCTCTCTTCTGCTAAGTAAAGCTGGTGTCTATGGATTCCAAATACAAGTCACTCTATTTTAAAATGTGCTTTCTCATTTCAGTTTCTAAACTGCTGTAGGACACATATGACATATTCACATAGGTGACGTTAGGGATGTAGAATAAAGATTCCACCACCAAATCCAAAGTTCTCTATGATCCTACAGATTGTATTTTGAGTTTGGTCCATAAAATCTCTATGATTATGATTACTGGACTTTTACTTCCCACTCAGAGTACATTCTTCATAAATCATACTCCTCCTATCTAGATTGAAGCACCTGAGAGTACACTGACATATGACAGTTGAAAAACATGAAATAAGCAATGAAAAAGAGTCTTTCCTAGTCAAAATAAAATTGGAAGTTGATTCTGACAGTGAAGAAGGAGTCATGTATATTATAAAAGTTATAGGGCATATCTATAGGGCAGAAATTTAGTGGCTAAACAGATTCAAGTTTAAATTCCGCTGTAAAATATACTCCCTGTGTGACCATCAGAAAGTTGTTCTCAAAAGATCTGCCCCCAACATGGTCATGTAAGGCAAACAGCTTGGATAACTGCTAAGCTATCTAAAATATATGGACAGCAGAGAAAGAAGGAACTATTCTTGAGGCTACAGATAGCCAAGATTTTATTGTATGTCATGGGCTGTTATGTTGTTGGTGATACTTTCAAATAAATGCTGGAAGTCCAAAGAGTCAGCCTGAAGACCCCACTCAGGAACACTGTTTTCCCCTTCTGTTCTAAACCCAATGGTTTTTAGATTGTAGTTTACCTTGTCATTATCTCCAGAGCCTTCCCCTTCAAATTTTTCCCCAAGGATATAAATATTGATCTAACAGGTTAGATTTGACCTTTAAACTATACTGGGGAGAGCTGAGCTTGTGGCTCAGTGGCAGAGTACTTGCCTCGCATGTGTGAGGCACTGGGTTCAATCCTCAGCACCACATAAAAATAAATAAACAAATTAAAGACACTGTGTCCGTATATAACTAAAAAATATTTTTAAAAAACTGTACTGAGGAATGTGATTGATAAAATTATGTTAATGTGTATGTACGAATATGGTGTAATGAATTCCACTGTTATATATTATAATAATGCACCACTAAAAATTAAAATAAAAAAATAGATGTAAGTCTGAGCAGTTAAGTAGGTGGTTATGCTAAGAATGCTTGGTGTTAAAAAGAAAAGCATGATAACAGGTGTGTGCCAGGCCCAGCTTCATCATCTAGGTTTGCAAACAATTTTCTAAGATTCTTATTCTTACAACTTTTTTAAAAATGTGAAGACTGTCTAAATGATCTCTGTGTGTTAGTCCAGACAGCTGTAGTCACCTTGCTCCCTGAGGTTGTAACATCCTCAGTTGACTCTGGGTGTGTATACTACCAAAAGTAACATGACACAATTGTGTGGCCTTGAGAATCTTATAATCCATCAGGGGCTAGCATATTGTTTCCTAGTCTTCAGTCATTTGTGAACCAACCGAGGCCTCTGTCCAGGCATCTTCCACCAGGCAGCAGCATCCTCTCATTCCTTGTCCTCTTTTCTGGACCTGATTCAGAGACCCTGGAGATGGAAAACTAAAATGCTGCTTCTAAGGGAGGCCCTAAAACTGAACAGTTTAAATCAGCTCTGTAACTAATACCATAATAGATAAAACTTGGTTGCATGTTCTCAGGCTATCCTTCCTCACGCAATGCCATGCTCCCGGGGCCTGACACAGTTATGACAGATGCTTTCCAGAAAGGAGCTAATGGTTTTAAACAGAACTGTCCCAGAAAAATGTTCATAGGAAGCTCCTTCTGAGATGACTTCAGACATGCTGAACAGTGTGGCAGAATTCGATCTTGTGCTGTTTATTACCTGTGCCCATTGGCGGGGATTTCTCTCACCCCAAAGCTTTCCCATATGTGTCTCTGAAAAATAGACTTTGGATCAAAACTGTGTGGTATCCCTAAAACATACCATACCACATCATGACTCTTTGCTATCATTTGATCTCAAATTTAGCTCCAGTAAAATCTTGGCTCCCTGGAATCCCCAAGAATGGTTTTTCTTTTTGGAAGCAAAACTGGAAATAAGCCTGTTATTATCCAAAGATGGATTGTTGTTGTTGTTAAAGGATAAATACCAGCTTTCTCATGTGCTAGATTTTCTCCTGGCATACATTGACATGGACCAACCAGACAGACAGATCAATACTTCCACCAGCAAATGTCCTTCCATCCTTATTCTTACTAAAAGCACCAGATCACATCCCCAAAGAGCTGTAAGAGACGGCTGGACTCAGCTTGTAAGATTTTATAAACTTTCTGCTTTTTTTGTGTAAATGTGCTAAGTTTAACATTTCAAGACATAAAACACTCTTTCTTTAAAGACATCACAGAAGGTCTGTGTTCTGCTCAAATACAGTGGAGTCTGACCCTGAATCAAAAGTTTAAAGAACAAGTTTGAACCATGACTGGTGTCGGGCAGGGAAACACCCTGTGGTTGATGTGTTCCTCCCCTTTGGCTCATTTATGGTTAGGTTCTGCCTTCTTTTGTGAGGTTCAGGGTTCATGGAAACAGGAAGCCTAGAGCCTAGATTCCTGTGGCAAGAAGTCCCAAAGTGTGACAATCTCCATTTTCTTGGGTATGAGCCCATAGGGCAGAAGCAGAGAAGAAACTGGGAGACTTCCAGAGAGTTTCTAAGATTTGTCATTAAAAAGGGACAGAAAAAATAGATGAAAAGGACAAGGGGGTAACATCAAAGGACTTATTTTAACAAGCGAGTGCATCATACGGTCGGAATCATAACCCTAAGTTTTCCAAATGGCCCATCTGTATGTTATACGGTTTGTAGGATTCCTCTTAAATCCTACTGTAGGGAGACTTTATTAATTTTTTTAATAGTCACCAAGATAGGAAAACGCGTGGGAATGATAGGCTCATAAGAACTATTTGGGGGTTTTTAAAATTTTTTGGCCCTATCCACACTTGAAAGGATTTTGAAACTCCTCCCTTCTCTTCCTTTGCCACCTTGCCACTCAGACTTGGCCTTGACCTTCTGCTTCCATGACTCTCCTTCCTTCTGCTTTGAAGGCTCCTGTCCCCCCACCCCCCACCCATTAACTGCTTTCCAGAGAGGAGCTGAATGGTTTTAAACACTACTACCCTCAATAATGTTCATGGGCAGCTCCTTCTAAGATGACTTCCCTCTCTGGAAAGTGTCTGATAGCCCTCAGGGCTCTTTGCTGACCCTCTGCTCTGTCCATAGTCGACGTTCATTTCCATGGCTTCATTCTCTCCCGGGCAGTTCTCAGATCTTCCCCAGCCCAGCGCTCTGGGCACATCTATACAGTTGCCTACTCCATTTTCTGTGGGTTCCTCCACCTGATTGTATTGGAGTTATTTCAGATCAGGAGTTTCCCTGGTTCATTTTCTCTTCGGAATAAATTTCTCCTTTCTGCTGATATTAGGAATCCTAGTCATCTGGGCAACCTGGGTACAGAGACAAGAGGATCCGTTGTTCCTTCAACAGCTGTGAACAGTGGTTACCCCCTACCTTTGGGATACACCATGCCTCCAGTTCCTGAGCCTCTCTGAGATGAGTTGATGTGCTTTTCTCTGTCATCTTCCACCATAGGCACTTGGCATTCAGCCACCATGGCTTTGCTAACTCCTTCACGCCGGGTACATCTTTCAAGACACTCATTAGCAATCCTCACGCACTTCTGTATTCATAGCTCTTTTCATTACTCTTTAGTTTTATACACTTTTATTCATTTCAGAAGTGGATAGAGATATATACCTGTGTTCAGTTTTTTTTTATAATCAAAACCACTGACTGGTCTTTATTAAAGATTTGGTCAAGTTTTCTGATTGTTGGTACCTGGAAGAAAAGTCTCTATTTGGATTTTGGTTCTAGATTTTCCCTCCCCCCTTTTCCTGTTTTTTTTTTCTTTTCTTTTCTTTTCTTCTTTTTTCTTTTCTTTCATCCTCTCCTTCCTCTCTGATTCTCAGACAAGGTCTCACCTAGTCCACACTGTTTGGCTTCAGAATCTTTATGCTCCTTCTAGTTTTTCTCACTTTCTCATTACCACCATATTAGTGCTTATTTTTTTATTATGAATTCTTTAACTCTATTTTTCTCCAGTACTAGGGACTGCAACCGGGGGCAATTTACGAAGTCACAGCCCCAGCCCTTTCTATTTTTTATTTGGATACAAGGGCCTCACTAAGTTGCTGAGACAGATCTTGAACTTGAGATCTTCCTGCCTGAGCCTCTTGAGTAGCTGTGATTACAGGTGTGCACCATCATGCCTAGCTTTACTGTTGCTTCTAATGGATCTCAGCTCATTGTTTCAATCTTGTGATGCTGTTGTGATGATGAGAGGGATGATGACAGATCCCTTTATTGACCTCTTGGCATGGACCAGGTCTTGACTCGAGCTTGTCACATAGTTTATCTTCTTTAACTGACCCAGTGAGTATTTATTTCTTCATTTTAAAGACATGAAAAATAAGCTTTGTCGAGTTTTAAACCTTTCCTTTGGCCCCCCAAAATAGAGTTGCTGAGTTGTTAAACTGGTTTTATGCAACTATATTCTACACTGAAGATTAGGCTTTTATCATCTTTGTGGCAAGTTATATTAGCTAAGACGTGATGAGAACTCTGTTTTGAACCATTAGATTTCCACTAGCTGACAGAAGCGGTCTCTAAGAATAGAAGGAGGTGCATCATCATGTTGGGTAACACCTACACAGAAGTCGAGTGGTCTTGGGTGAGGAGTATTAGGGATGGAAGGGAGGCCTGCACCATCCAGGGACAAAACTTGGACTTCAGGCTCCCCTTGGAGCTCTTCAAGTCTGTGATTCAGAATGTTCTGTGAGTTCTCCCAACTGTCTCTTGGCAACTTCCTCCTAGGCTGGTTAGCAGCACTGGCACCTAGCTCTTTCACCAATTTTTATTCTTTATACATTGTGCATCAATGGGAAGTATAAAAACCCTATGTCCTCTGCCATATTTAGTGTGTATGTATACATATATATACACATAATATATATATACACATACACACTAAAAATAATATCAACACTCATTTATTCAGTGCCCACTGTATCCAGATATCATGGTTAGGGTTGTTTCTCTTAATCTTTTCCCAACCCTGAGATGTTGGATCATTATTATCTTGTTAATCATTCTAGACCAAAAAATACTAAGTGTGGTTGTCTTCATCAGTCATGCTACTATAACAAAATACCACAGTTAGGTGGCTTAACCAACAGAAGTTTATTTTCCTATAGTTCTGAATGCTGGAATGTCCAAGAACAAAGTCCAGCAGGATTAAGTTCCTGGCAAGGGCTCTTTCTGGCTCACAGATGGATACCTTCTCTATGTCCACACATGGTAGAAAAAGAGAAAAAGATCTTCCTCTTCTTGTAAGACCACTACTGTTGGTTTAGGAACTCCTCCCTTATGGCCTAATTTAATCTTAATCACCTCCTAGAAGTCTTATCTCCAAATACACTGACATTGAACATTAAAATTCCAGCATACAGCCAGACATGGTGGCACCTGTAATCTCAGCAGCTTGGGAGGCTGAGACAGGAGAATCGTGAGTTCAAAGCCAGCCTCAGCAACAGCAACGTGCTAAGCAATTCAGTGAGACCCTGTCTCTAAATAAAATACAAAATAGGGCTGAGGATGTGGCACAGTGTTCAAGTACCCCTGAGTTTAATCCCCAGTACCAAAAAAAAAAAAAAAAAGAAAAAAAAATTTAGCAACATGATTATGGTGGCCACCAATGTTCAGCTTGGCTTTTGATGCTCTTGATGTTATTGAGACCCTAAAAATGTTTGACTTGTGAGGACAGCACCCTCCTTCTACTCTCTGGAAAACTCCTCTGTTCTCCAGAAGAAGGTGGAAAAATCACTCATTGGGCGATAGGACTGGCTTTGTATTTGTCAGGAAGGGCCAAGTCTCTTGTTGCTTATTAAACAATAAGAAGAATTTTAAGTTTCTTTGGGTTTGAAGACACTGATCTTTGGGGAAGATTATTCTCTTTTATTATCTTCATTAAGGACACCTTCATGTTGACTTTTGGAGAAAAGTAGTCTCCCTGTGTCTGTATATCTATCCTTGGATTAGAGAAGGCTTCAGTGTCAAAAGTTAGTGTTTCCCTCCTTTCTTTTTTTTTTCTTTATGATTTTTAAATTTGTTCTAAGTAGCTATACATGACAGTAGAATGCATTTAGGCACTTGGACATACATAAATGGGATTTAATTTCTCATTTCTCTGATTGTACATGTTGTAGAACCACACTGGTAATGCAGTCATATATGTACACAATGTAAAAATGCCTCTTTCATTCTACTATCCTTCCTATCCCCATGCCTCCTTCCCTCCCTTCACTCCACTCTGTCTAAGCTAAAGTAACTATTCTTCCCTAGCACCACCTTCCCTTATTGCGAATTAGCATCCACATATCATAGAAAACATCTGGCCTTTGGTTTTTTGGGATTGGCTTATTTCACTTAGTATGATATTCTCCAACTCCATCCATTTACCAGCAAATGCCATAATTTCATTCTTCTTTAAAGCTGAGTAGTATTCCATTGAATATATATACCACATTTTCTTTATCCATTTATCTATTGAAGGGCACCTAGGTTGGTTCCATAATTTAGCTGTTGTGAATTGAGCTGCTATAAACATTGATATGGCCATGTGTTTGTAGTAAGCTAATTCTAAGTCCTTTGAGTGTATGCCAAGGAGTGGGATGACTGGGTCAAATGGTGATTCTATTCCAGATTTTCTGAGAAATCTCCATACTGCTTTCCAGAGTGGTTGTACCAATTTGTAATCCCACCAGCAATGTGTAAGTGTGCCTTTCTCCCCACATCCTTGTCAACATTTACTATTGCCATTTGGACTGGAATGAGATAAAATCTGCTGTCCAGAGACTGTTGGTGACTGCTCCATTTCCTTTCCAGGAAACTAAAGAAACTATTTCGGAAGCTGAAAGATGAAACAGAACCTGAAGAAACTGACCCTGACCATTCAAAACGTCCAGAACAGTGGGACCTAGACTATAGCTTGGAACCATATACAGGACTAACTCCAGAATACATGGAAATGAGTAAGAGCCTGTGATCTTTTCTTCCACTGAAAGCAGGTTCAGATGAGGGATCTGTGTGGAGAGAGAAAGCGAGGCCTGGGGAAATGGCTGGGACAGCTTCTGCTCCTTCGTGGGTTTCATGGCTTCTCAACATCCCCTTCAGTGCCATGTGAAAGTTAAGAAGCATGGGGAAAAAGGTGCCCTGGAATGAGAAACAGAAGCAGCTCTATCACCAATGAATAGATGATACCAGTATGATGCCTTTTGTTCCCTAGGCTTCCTCTGCTCATCATGAAATCAAAAGTTTTGTCTCTCAGATCCCTTCCCAAAGCTTCTATTATTGGTAAAGTCAAAAGGGAAATTGTGAAATCTGAAATTTAAGAATCTAGTTTCTGTGAAAGAAAAGTAACCTATTATAGTGTAATAGTTGTGCTTTAAAGCTGAGTAGAAGAGTCCCCTACTCTGATCAGGTAGGGCTGGGTAATATACCTACTTATCAACAAATGTTGGGACATTTTGTGTAGGAGTGAGAGGTAGATTCCTAGTTTCAGAGCCTCTGGTTATTTTATATAAAGCTTGAAGGCAAGAGTACATGTCAGAACAAGCTGATATAAGCTACTCATTTGAGATGTGGCTTGAAATCCAGTTCTTCATTATGAGAAGTATTTCAGTTTAGTCCAGCTACCTTCAAAATCATGACCACTTGAGAATAATCCTGATCTTCTATTGGGTAGACATTTGAGAAACTGCTTTCCAGGACTTGGAACTAATGAATTAAAAGGATGGACACCATTTATCAACAGCCTAGATACAGCATCTAAACATTTGTTCAATCTAAAGATTATAGAGAAATATAAATCAGAGTCAACAGAAGAATCAGTCAATACCTAATTCAATACTTAATAGAATTGCACCTATCATTTTATTTGCACAATGACTCCTGACCCCTTTGGTTATTCACTTTTAATAGGCACTATCAATGCCTCTTTGTGTACCTGGTACCTCACTCATTATATCTAGTGGATATTTATCCTATTCTGTTGTAAGAATGTGTGTATGTAAATTAGGGGGTGGAGAGTGGGGAAAGGTGGGGCAGGGTCTGGCTTAGATAGCCATGAGAGGTCTATCTATCTAGCCCTATGATGTCCATCTAAAGTTATGGGCAAAACCTGAGCTTTTTAACCTAAATCAAATTATCAGAAAAGAAACAGTCACAAGATGTGCTTCAGGAACAATTGCCATAGAAAGTATCAAGACCCACCCAATTTATGAAAACCAGAGTTTTCTTGTGCTTTTTACATTTAGCTAAGTGCTACCTCTAATCCATCCTGACTCTCAGCCAGGTATTTGCACAGGGGTGACTGCTCATATTTCAGATGCCATTCTATATCTGCCATGGTCTTGCTCAGAGAGGAAAGTGTTGCTGCCAGAGATCAAGCCTCCTGTTAGGAATACTTGAGTTCTGTCTACCTCCAACCTCCACCCCTAGTCCCCACCCCACCACCATTTATCTGTGTAGATTCCCATACCTGCTGCCTATCTGTCCAGCTAGCTGGCTATTGCAAACCTCCCTTTGTGTGATTAAGAGTAAAGACCCTTGAACTCTATTCTTTGGGTTCAAATCCTGACTCTGTGTTTGACTAGCTGGATGACCTTGGATAGTGGTTAACCTTTTAAGTGTCTGTTTGCTTAGCTGTGAAAAAAAGGGACAATAATATTAACCCTATGGGATTGTTGTGAGTATTCAATGAATTAACATTTGTGAAAGTCTTAAAAGAGTGTCTTTACGTATAAAAGCTACAGTTTTAGTTAGTCTTTTTCTCTCTGTGACCACAAAAAAAAAAAAGAAAAAAAAGAAAAAACAATCTGACAAGAACAATGTAAAGGAGAAAAGTTATGTTGATTCATGGTTTCAGCAGTTCAGTCCATGATAAGCCAACTCCATAGCTCTGGGCCTGAGGTGAGGCATAACATCATGGTGGAAAGACATGGAAGAGAAAAGCAGATCACAACACGGCAACCAGGAAGCAGAGAGAGAGAACTCCACTAACCAGGGACAAAATACAAACCTCAAAAGTACATTCCCAGAGACCAATTCCCACCAGCAACTTCCTCCAGCCACATCCTGCCTGCCTACAGTTACCTCCCAGTTAATCCATATTAGTGGACTGATCCCCTTATATAATACCTCCCATAATCTAATCATTTCACCTCTGAAAATTCTTGCATTGTCTTACACATCATCTTTTGGGAGACCTCATATCTAAACCATAACACTGTATTGTCATGTTGCTTCTTTTACTGATCTTGAGGTCCTAGGAAAGCAGAGAATAGGGAATATGCTTAACTTTATCTGCTTTTGTATGGCTAAATATAAGTCCACAGTGTGTTTAGATTTGAGCACTTCCAAAGTAATGAGAAGAGGAACAAAAAGAACTAGAAGACCTTGTTACTTTTAGAAGAAATTCACAGCAAGATTTTTAAGTGAAATTCACAGCACAGATTAAAAACACAAAAGCAAGCGAAACACTCAAATACTTACAGGTTATTAGTGAATAAAACAACCATCTCTATAAAAGAAAGTTTGAAGATAGAGTAAAGAAAGGAAAGTTTCTCTGAAAACTCCCCTCATTCTAACCCAACTTTTAAAAACATGTTGATGCCGTTTCTTAGACACATTTGTTAGATGTAAGATTTTTAAAATAAGATTGTGATGACACTCACACTGTTGTGTCTTTTTTATTCAACATTATATGAATAAATACTTCCAAGTTGTTACATAATATTCATGGTAGTCCCTCTAATAAATGTAGCATCATTTATCTCCCAATTCAGAGGCTTATTCCCCAATTCTCTCCTATTTTAATGCTCTAAAACAGTAGACACTCTTTGTTCATATAATCTTTTCTACATTTAGTATCATTTCATCAAGATAGATTTACACAGGTGTGATTGGTGGTCTAAGATATGTTCATTTTGTAGTTCTTGATTTATTTTACCAAATTACTTTCCAAAAGGATTAGACCAATTCACCTAGACACAAGCAATGCATGGAAACACCCTTTTATATTCCACTTCCTGAAGTCACATGATATATAAGAGTTATCAGTCTACAGTAAGCTTGAGACTCCCAGCCCCCTGGGCACACCCTATTCCACCCTGTTGACTTGAACATTCTAAACTCATCCCTAGCTTCACTTCATACAGTGCTTTCTCTGAAGTCTTTCCAGGCCAAGCCCCAATGAGTCCTGAGTGATGTCATTTTTTATTAGCTCTTCTGTCCCAGTCTTGCATTTGGTGCACACACTGATGGGATGTTACTGAATTATGGTACTATTTGCTCATGGGTGTCTGTTTTCCAGCAGACCTAGTCTGTTAGGTTCTAGAAATAGCAGTGAGCAGGGACCAGGGCTTACTTCTCTTTGTATCCCCTGGAATCTAGCACATTTCTTGGCACATGACAGGCTCTCAAGTATGTCTGAGAAAACGAGTTCATGCAATCATCTATGAATGAATATGTTTGTTAATTAATGAAAAAGATTTCTTAACATGATGAGTTTATAATAATAACTTTAAGAAGCAAATAAAAGATCATTTTCCAAGTAGCACTGGGTGGAAGGTGGATTAGAGATGTTCTGCAGAGGTTTCCAGTTTGGTAGGAGGTCCCCTCTGGTTCCAAGGATCTACATATCAGTGATAACAGCAGAGAAGGGCATTCCAAGGAAGAAGACCAGCCAGTGAGACAATGACAATCAAATGGTAGTTTTGGGATGGGAAAGAAAGGTTGTGATACAGACCTGGGATCAATGGACAGTCCTGAAGACAGACAAGTTTCTAGTTCACGTCAGGACTGAGGAAGTGAGGGTAAAATCTGCACCATTATGGTGACTAAGAATTCTTTATTGCCCTTGGGCAAATGGGCAGCAAATGCACAAGGGGGTCACAGGGCTAAGGAAGGAATGGGGAAATACAGGCATATTTACTTGATGATTCATTTATTCTTTCATTCATGAATTAATTTTTGTATCAGG
Source organism: Geosciurus inauris (assembly GCA_004024805.1). Classification (NCBI taxonomy): domain Eukaryota; kingdom Metazoa; phylum Chordata; class Mammalia; order Rodentia; family Sciuridae; genus Geosciurus; species Geosciurus inauris. The sequence goes on from PVHX01011731.1 coordinate 51,147, forward strand.
GATTGAACCCAGGGATGTTTAACCCCTGAGCCACACTCCCAGCCCTTTTTATATTTTATCTGGAGACAGGGTCTCACTAAGTTGCTTCGGGCCTCGCTAAGTTGCTGAGCCTGGCTTTGAACTTGTGATCTCCCTGCCTCAGCCTCCTGAGCCACTGGGATTATAGGCCTGGGCAACCGCACCTGGCACATTCATCAAATTTTATTCATCATCTAGATGGAGGAACAAGTTTGAAAACTGGAACAATCTCTTCATCAATTCAGAGTGACACTGACATTGATTGAGTCAACATAGCCAATACCTATTAATGCAGACTTGTCTAGAAAAGGAAGTAGCCTGGATCACACATGATGGATTTTCCAAGCTGAGTTCCACAGAAAATCTTTAGACCATTTAACTAAGAATTTTAATTATTTAAGAAACATTACTATCTAACTTAATATTTCATATAAGGACAATGCTTTCTGGCTTAGATCCCTTTCATTACTTTCATCTTTAGAATCTCCTCTTTACCCTTCAAGGGAGTATATACATATTTTTTAAAGGTTAACTTTTTAATCATAACTTTATTTTTATTTATTAATTTGCATGTGATGCTGAGGATCAAACCCAGTGCCTCACCCGCACTAGGCAAGTGCTCTACCACTAAGCCACAACCCCAGCCCTGGAGTATATATTTTCATATACAATCAGAGACTGGGCTGCAGGATAGAGTCCACCAAGCTTCATCAAGCGGCATCCCTACACCTCCGTGCACCATGGTTAGGGGTGAGCTCTGGAGTCAAATCACTGGGTTTCCAATACTAATGCTCCTGAGTGACTCTGAGCTTGAAGCTTAAGGTCATAGGGCCCAGTTTTCCCATCTAAATTGTGGGTTTGTTGATAATATCTACCTCACAGGACTGTTCTACAAATGAAGTGCTTAATACCAAGTAGCCAGGTGCTGTAATCTCAACTACTTGGGAGACTGAGATAGGAGGATAACAAATTCAAGGCCGGCCTGGGCAATTTAGTGGAACTTTGTCTTAAAATAAAAAAATAAAAAGGGCTGAGGGTATGACTCAGTGGTAGAATTCCTGGGGGTTCCATCCCTAGTACAAAACAAAAACAAAAACAGAAAGTAGTTAAAGAACAGTACTTCTCTCTGTAGACTTTCAATAAACACTAGCCATGATTATTGTCATGAGTCCAGTGTGTGTTGAATCTAGAAAGCTTTTGACTGAAAACAGGCCCAGAAGGTAGTGAGCCCATCAGTGTTAGGATTGTGCAGAACTGTTTAAAGAATGAGGTTACCAGACTGCACGACACACCTGAGAATTATATCCAGAAGCTTGAGCTAGAAATACTCTGAGACATTTGTCCTTTCAGAAAATTCTAAGCCCCTGGGGCCCTACTTGACAAGACTGGAATCTCAAATGGGTTCTTTTTGTCATCTATTTATCTAAAACCCACAAAGTTTGTTCCTCCAGTCATCCAAAACTTAATCACCATTGTCTTCTACCTCAGGAATTCAATTATCCCCCTTAAAGCCTTCCTTCAGCTTCCTCAATGCAACCCAAACATTGAGGCCTGAGGGCCCTTAAGGTAGGTGGTGAGATGTATTTCTTCTGTCATTTACAATCATTAGACAAAAATCTCATTTTTCTTAGTCATGAACTTAAATCCTCTTAAACCCTAATAGAAAAGAGGTGCATGGAAGGAGGGCCTATTTACTTACTCTTTATTTAAAGTGAAAGTCAGATAATTACTCTGAAGAGCCAAGGGCCCCCAGTCTCTCCTACTCTCTGGAAATGTCCACCAAGGCATGTAAGAACCATAGACCAGGATATCAAAGCCCTTGGGGGCCACAATAGAGTTGTTTTGTGAAAGTGGAAGTCTGAGCTGCTGGGTTCAGATGCAACAACCACAACTGGTATAGATTGTGTCTTATTCTCCTGATTTCTTTCCAACTTTGCATCAATGATCGCTGTAGAGAAGCCTGTTTGGTGTGAGTCTAAGCATTTCTTTATTCATGGCTCCTTCCCTTTGCCTCTACTAAGAATTTTGAATTCCTACTGAAGCCCTTACCTATTCTCCTTTGAATAACAACAACTGTATCCTATCTTCTTATATCATGGATACCTTTCCTATTCTCCTTTCTACCTTTCCTTCTTACTTTTTAGAACAGAATGACTTTAGTAAAATGCAAACCAGACCATATATATACACATGCACGTTTATATACATACGTATATATGTATAATATACACACATACATGTATGTGTATACATATGTACGTGTGCGTGTGTATATATTCGTGCGTGCATATATATGTGTGTGTGCATATATAAAAAATATATATATATATTTTTTTACTTACCTCCTTCAGTGCTACTGACTTCTCTGAAGATAAGGTTAATATCCCCCAGTACAGGACCCAGGGACATCTGTGAACTGGCTCTTGTTTAGCTGTGCTTTACAGGTCCACAGATGCATATCTGGCTAATTGATTCTACCATGTCTGCATTTGCATTTGTCTGCTATTTATTCTATCTGTCTACAAGTTCTCACTGAGTTATTCAGGCTCTATTACATTTGATTTTGGATAAGATGACTTGCCGATTCTCTCATCCTCAGTTCTTCTCCTCTCTTCTCCTAAACCTGTGCCCTTTAGAAAGTGTGAGTGTTTTGGGGACAGAGACTGTATCTTAGTCCTTTTTAACACACTACTCAGCACAGTTTCCTGGAACATAGAGCTCCATAAAATATTTGAGTGACTAGCTGTGTAGCTCCCCTTCCTTCAGTGGCAAAGAAGTGAAAGCCCCGCTTCTCTTGATCCCAAGATATTTGGGCCTCCTTCTCCAACATGGACATATTTATATGTTTTTTTATACGAAGCAATTTTCATCTTCCAAGATGAAGCTAGATCATGACTATTATCAAGGTTTCTTTCAAAGAACAAGTTACCTCTGCTTTGAATTTATACGTTTCCTTTTGGGAACCAAGTCCTTCATGGAAATGGACAGAGTAGAATATGCTGCCTCTGAGGTTGACTTGGCTTGAACCAAAGACTTGGCTTTAAAGATTTGGCTTTTAACCTCAACTTCATTTCCACATCTTTCCTCTGCAGCATCCCCTTCTGACCATACTGAGGGTAGTGCTATAGTGTCAGGACCAGCGCTAGGCACTGGGGACGCAGATAACCGATGTGGCCCATGTCCTCCAGGGCTTCAGGGTCTGAGGGCAGAGACTGATGGACAGGCAGACAGTCACCAGGAAGGTCTGTCTTGGAAGAAAATTCCCCTGACTCTGGTGGCCTCAGAGAAGCTACGGCTTTGTAGTTGTCTCTAGCCCCTCAGCTTGTCTTAACCCCATTCTCTTTCTGCTTCCAGCCCATAATTATCCACTCATCAAACTTCCTTGGGTTTTAGAAACCACAAAGTGGACCAAACAAAGGAGGCTCATCGCCCAGGTACCATCTCAGGTATATTTTGAGACTTCAGATGAGGCAGGGGAGGTGCACGAAGAGAGTCAATAATTAATTCCTGAGGGCAGGTGTCATGAGCAAGCTATACCATTAACAGACCAAACACGTTTGTTTGTGTCTTTCCACAAGGTCAGAATTTATTGAGTAACAATAAATTCACAAACTTCTTCACTTTCATCAGTTGCCATTCACTGAGTATTCATGGGTCGCTTGGTAGTCAGAAGCTGGGAAACTGCAAATTGTTTCATTCCGCTCTTAATTACTAATATCAATAACACCCAAATCATATTTTACATATATATATGTATATGTTATAGAAAGGTTAAGAAAGGGTTAAGGTGGCCCCAGGGTTTTGTTCAGGACCCAGAGCTCTCGAGCTGGGAACAACTTCTAGGCGATGGTCCGAAGGACAGGTAGTCTTGGAATGTGTCATTTCAAGAAGAGAGATCGAGCTGAGCTGAAGCCCTGAATTCTGGGGACAGAAAGTCAAAGCTTCATAGCCTGTTAACCCTGTGATGAGTTCACCAGGCGGCCTGATGACAGTCACGTGTGTGCTGCGATAGCCAATCTTGGGGTTCTCCTCCATTTATAGGTGTCAGGTGAGAAGGTTTCTTTATCCAGTGGTCCTATGTGCTTGATAAAATTATAGCCTGGTTTTTCTGATATGAGTTGATATGCCCATGTATCTGTGTGTTTCTCATTGTATCAGCACAATTTATCAGTTTGTACCCATATGGTTGTGCTGTGTGAACAGTGGTTGATTACTTGTACAAACAGGTATAGAGTCACTCTACCTTGGCACATGTTCTCAAAATTAAACAATTCATAACAAACTACTGCTTCACAAAATGGAGTCACTCAGGGTTCAGCACAGTCTGAAAACTACTATTCTAATCACCGTGGAGTCACTCTGGAGCAGGGCACAGCCTGCTGTCCACGATACTGGGAACACACAGGGTAAACATGTGTAAGACTGACCGCATAAATGAGGGTGTCTGTTTATCTGTCTTCAATTTTCTCTTATCTAGGCTAAAGGAATCTCACTTTGTAGTAATGTTATGCCGATTCTCATTTATTTATGGGCTGATAATCCAGTGAGTGGATTATCAAGAGTGGCGGTTAAACAAGTTTCTCTTTCCCTGCCTCCTCCAACTTCCATGCCCCTTGCCTTCCTCCCTTAACTTCTTCTGCCTTCTCCCTCCCTCCCTCCCCCTCCCCTGGCTATTGTGCTCTCCTTTCCCCCTGAGCAAGCCAGGGAAATAAGAGAAGGTGTAATGTGAACCCATCCATGCTGCTCATGATGGCTGCTCTGGGAAATGGCTCTGTGAGATAGAGAAGACTGAAGTCCACAGCAGACGTCAAAACCTCATTGGAGGTAGAAGTTTCTGCCATTCCTGTGGACAACTAATAGCACTTGGTGATGTGTCCCCACGCTACCACTCGTGGTTTCTCTGCACCCTTGTCTTTGAAGTAAAAGTCCTTTACATATGTCACTTCTTTACCTATAGATATCACTGTAGGGCAGAGTGAGCAATATCTCTCTACCCCATGTTTCCAGTGTCAGATAAGGACTTGGGTGAGAATCCAGCTCTGCTTCAGAATCTTGTTTTTTGCACTGCTAGGAGGGAGAGAGCCCAGGGCTTTGCCTACACATAGTAGATAAGTGCTGTACCACAGACCTACATCCCCAGCCCCTACCTCTGCCCCTCTCTAGTATTGTGGCCTTGAGCATGTCATCTCTCTGGGCCTCTCTCTTCCTAGATATTACAGTGAATTAAACAAAAGGATGAGTTTCTTTTTCCCCCACCATGATGTAACCTATTGTCTGTGGTCAGATCTATGCAGTATGTCACAAGTAAAGCATAACTCCTAATATTTTGGGAATATAAAGAAAAACAGGGTCAATGTTGCCTTTGCTTTCTTGGATTCCTAGACGGTTCTTTTGAGTGTGAAAACAAGTGGAGTTTCAGCGCACACATGGAAGTCAATGGCATAGAAAATGATTTTTCACTGCATTTCTTAACAAGAACAAAGTGTTTTCAAACCACTGGGCATGGGGACCTCTAGGGTCCCTTCCAGTGCTGGCATTCTAGTTCAAGCATACCAACTGGACAATGCACCTCAAAGCCAACAGGCCCAGGGTCATGTGCACTGCCTAAAGTCGCCCCAGTGACTCATTAGTAGAACTGAGACTAGAGCTCCTTTCCAGACCATTCCAGGAGAGAATTTCATCAGATCCCATAGGAAATTTGGGTTCAGTGGAGGAACAGAGTGAGGTTTCCTCCTTCCTTCCCAACTGACTAGACCTCCCAATTCCAGAAGGGCCCTGGTCTTGGACTTAGAGCAAAACTGAGAGCAGTGAAACCAAAGCTGCCTGCTCCCTCTGGTGTGCCTGACATGGTGATCCCTGGCCCAGCTCTCAGCTGTCAGCTTCCTTCCCCCTGATCCCTAGGACCACCCATGCAGACAGGAAGTGCGTTGAGCCCACTCTGAGCAGTTGTAATGGTACGGCAGGTCATCAGTTGAGGGAGGCAGCAGGGAGAGATGTATTATATTTACATTTTTCTAAACTGAGCTGGAGGTAGGGCCCAGGCTGGGCAGCCTGGGGGAGGGGCTGTGAGGAGAAGGGGAAGCTGGGAGTGGGCTTGAGGAGGGGATTGAGGGGGCAGGGAGCTACCTCTGTGCAGGAGTGGCTATGGGGATGGGCTGGCTTCAGACAAAGAGAAACCTGAGAGTGAGGGATTAAGCTAGAAAAACCTGCCAGGGGAGCAGCAGAGCCGAGCTTTCGAGGGAATCTCCAATATCAAACCCTTTTCCTGAAGAGCTTACTAAGAAGAACTTCAAGGGTAGCCTCCCATCCCCCATCTCTGAGGGGAGCAAGAATGCTGGCCAGGAGCAGGCCGTGGCATTAATCTTCACTGTCCCTGAGCCCACTGTGGGGCTTCAAAGCTCCTTCATTGCAGGCCCCTCACAGCCCAGCAAGGGGGTTTCCCTCAGGGCCCCAGGAGGAAAGATTCTTCTCCTGCTTTAAGAGCTGCAAGCGGGACACTTACAGTGGTTAGATTTTTCCTACAATGCAGAATTTGGCAGCAAAATGTAGGCCTGAGTTGAATCCTATAAGAGGAGTTTAGTGACAAGTTCCAAATGAATTTCTTGATAAAGTTTTATCACCATTTTATCCAGATAAATAAATGATACCATAGTCAGTTTTTTAGACCTGAAGGCTGATGGCCTGTGTTCATGAGAGTCACTAACTCCCTAGGGAAGCTTCATGAGGGCGAGTTTTTTGTCTCCTGCATTCACTATCCCCTGTACACAGGGTCTGGTGTATAGTAGGGGCTCCTTAAATGATGTTGAAGAAGTGTAAAGAACAAGTGATTCTATAGTGAGGATCTTGAGGATGGAATGACAACCAGACTCCACTGACATCACCTTTCATGGAAGCTCTCCAGACCCCTTGCTATGTTGCTTGCACTGGGACAGTATACCCCACCCCTCAAGCTGCAAAGGCTCCTTATTTTGAACTGCTCGTGTTTAGGGAATACTGTCCTCCTAAGAGTGGATTTCCTATGGCATAATCAATTAATGAGCTTGTAAAATTATCTAGATAGTTCAGGCAAAATAATCCCATGAATTAGTCAACAACTACTGCTTTCTAACACATACCCCAAAGTCTCAGTGACTTACAACTGAGAAAGAGCATAAAGAAGAATAAAAAAGAGCTGGCTAATTGAGTACCCAACCCTGGAAATGAGTAGGTGAAAAGTGGTCACTTGTCAAAGAAAGAATGGAAAGGATTGACACTTCCCAGGGAGGGGTGATTTAGGTGACACCCAAGATACTTTTCAACTCTACTACTCTTTGCTAGGGAGCATCCTGGGTAATTTCCAAATTTACATCCAAGCTGGATGTCAGGGATGAGGTATTCTAGAATATCTGCAAAGCCAACAGCACCAAAGCCCATACCTTTTGTCACATGCAACTCCAAGTGTGTGCTAAGAGCCATTGGCTCAAAGAACCAGGAAATTCCTTTCCCTGACCATCCTGTTTATATGAACTGAGTCATTCCACTGGATAATTAGCCACCTGCCACCTTCTCCAAATGGCATTTAAACACAGTTCAGGCAGTATCCAGGGTCTTGTTCCAACATTTCTGGGAAGTAGGGTGAGTCCCAGGTCGTTCTCTCCTTTAGCTTCTAAGCCAGGCATTGTTTGGCATTATCTGTACTGGGGGCTCCTCCTCCTATGCATGCTTAAGAGAAAAAGCAAGACTACCTCTGGATATGACACCCCTCAGTGTACTACAGAAGGCTCCTGATATAAAGAATATGCCTTATCAGTGTTGGAGAAGCGAATGAGAGAGTGAGTGAAGGGATGAATGAATGGAAGGCACTCTTTTAATTTAACACTGTGGAGAACTGTACTGCTTTCCCATTTCTCCTCTAACAATGAGGAAGTTCAGGGTGAACTTTGTCCTGTCCTCTTTTCTGAGCACTTTATTTTCCTTCTTATAAAATTCCATGAGCCTAATTGCATTTTCATTGTGTTGGCTTTTCCACAACCTTTTGGGAAGAGGTAGAGGACAAGGAATAAAGTAAACAAATGTCCTCAGTAATGATTTGCGGCTTGGAAGCTTCTTTCCAGTCATGACTATTTTCCTTGTCCCTACCTCACTCATTGCATGACCATAGTCCTCGTGGGTGGGTGGGAGGGTGGGAGGAAGGACAAATGTCTCAGTGGCCTACACATGCTCATCTTGCAGGTGGATAAAGTAAATAAGGGCGACAAAGCCAGTCCATTCATTTGTTTGTTTAATAAACCTTCACTGGAAATTCACCAGGCAGTTCTCAAGGAGGTGAATCAGTAGGTCCTACCAACCGCAATTCTCCCTCCCTGAGGTAAAAAGTAGTGACCGAGTCTCATTTAAGCACAGAGAAATGAAGAAAAGCTAGAGCCAAATGCGCCTTGCTGATTTGTTTTTGTGTCACACTGATTTTTATGCAATCCACTTTCAACGCTTTAAGCTGTTGCTTCAAGTCTGTCCTTTCCTGTTGTGACTTCTCAGGGTTTCTGAATGGAGCCTGATTCATTGTATAAACCCCAGGTGACTCCATGCAGATTGAAAGGGAATTTCATTTATTGTCTTTATTTCCTAAGTAGTCTGTGAATTTGGACTAGTGGAGCAGGAAAGATCTTAGCTACCAACCATATAGCGGATATTCGCATACCTCTTTTACTTGTTCTTTAAGTCCAAAGATCATGAATTCTGCAAAGCCTCCACAATATGCTGGTTAGAGCAAGTTATTCCTGCCCAGTGCTCCATAACATCCTGTTAATTCTGCCATTATTGTTCTAACTCAATGATACTATCAAGATTTGTTTACATTTTCTCTTCCCCACTGCCTACTCTGAGTTCTTGGAAGGATGACATAGTAATCTATTTGTCTTAGTATGTTTTGTGTTGCTGTAACAGAATACCTGAGACTGGGAAATTTATAAACAATAAAAGTTTATTTGGCTTATGGTTCTGGAGGCTGGGAAGTCCAAGAGCAATGGTTCCAGTGTGTGGGGAAGGCTTCCATTGCTGCATCAGCCCTTTGTAGAAGGCAGAATTGACAGAGGATGCTACTCTTGCTTTTATAACAAGCCCCTCTCACAACAAGTCTCCTTTTAATCCACTCAGGAGGACTGAGTCCTCTTGACCTAGTCACTTCTTTAAAGTCCTACCTCTCAGCACTGTTGCACAAGGGATTTAGTTCTATCACATGAGTTTTGGGTGACGCCTTCAAGCCACAGCACTGATAATCTTTGTTTCCCAGCAATGGACATGGAGTCAGTATGTAGAACATGCTCAGTGAATGTTTGTTGAATGAATGAATGAGTTATATTTATTGAGAACTCATATTTCTGTTGAGCTTTCTACTGTTTTCCCAAGAAACAGAGGCCTAGGCTGAGGCTGTAGCTCATGCCTTTTCCCCTCTCTTTCTATTGATGTGGGCCATCAACACTTATAATTCTTTTTGTGTGACAGACACTCTCAGAGCACAGTTGGCATCTCTTGCCTTTAGAAGAAGAAGGTCACCGGGCAGAGCCTTGAAATATGGGCTGATGAAACAGACAGTGATGACCTGCCCTAGCTGTGCTTTTCCACAAGTGATTCTATTAATGGACTGTTTTTGGCAGAATCTTTTCAAAAAACTGCCTCCTGAGCAAGAAGACAAACTCACACCAATGTGTTCCCTGGCCTTGTTCATTAGTGGCTCACAAAGGGAGCATTTTAAGGTCTCAGTTTTTAATCCCTCTATGCAGAATGTGTTGATTTTACTAAACCATAGGGAGTTAGAAGAATAAAAAAGAACTGTTATTATTTTCAATGGAATTGGAATGTTTCTACTCCCACTTTCTTTAAAGCATCTGTACAGATTACAACAACGAGAAAAACTGTGTGGAGGTGTTAATATTTTATGTGTCTGTCTTCACATCTTGGTTAAATACAATGCTTTCAGTTCACATATTTTAAGTTTTCTGTCTCTGTGTGCATCTCTGTGTGTGTGTGTGTTTCACACCTGGCAAAAATAAGTTCCTATTTATGGAACAGATGTCCTTTAAACATCTGCTTCTGTGGTACTAGGCATGGCAGAAGATGATGAGGACTCAGAAAAGGGTAAAATACAGTCCTTGGTGTCATTGGACTGACCATTCAGAGAGCAGGACAGAAACACAGAGGCGTGTGTGTGCAAGGCATTATGGAAAGGAAGAGGAGAAGAGATGAGCTCTGAGTCACGTGTGTGTGTGTGTGTGTGTGTGTGTGTGTGTGTGTGTGTACATACAATGAAAGAATTTTCATTGAAGAATTTTAAATAAATGAGTGAATAATCAGAGCTTTGTCCCATTGACATCTTTTTCTCCGGCCTTGGCCAGTCCATTCCATTCTGCCTTGTCTACTGTTTTCCTTCTCTAAGCAGGCTGTCCTGGAACATCCTTGCTGGATGCTGTCTTGTTTAGCTTAACCCACTCCTCCTCGTTATTTTAACCTAGTCCAGGTAATCACCCATGATTTTAATTACCTCCAGCATCAGGCAGTGTAGGACTGGTGGTTATTTTAGAAGGTTCTTGGCTGCTGAAGTGTGAGAAGAGAAAACCAAAGGAGTTTATGCCCAGAAATATTTTCAGCCTTTGTGTTTCCAGTTCAGCATTTCTGGAGCACTTTACAGCAGGCTTTGTGCAGATTTAGTTGAAAATCAACTTACGGATTCTTCCCTAATTGTCTTGGCCAGGTTTAATCAGTTATTGGTCAAAGCAGCCTGGCTTCTATTATGCAGCACACTGAGGATTTCCGGTGTTGCTCTTATCCTAATGGAGACTTGCTGTTTTTAGAAACAAACCTTAGCGTTGATGAAGGCTGGTATCATTGTGTCCTGTGAAATGAACCCAGAAGGATTCCCATCTGATACAGCATTTCAGACCTTTGACTAAAAAGAGCAAGACTTGGATTTGGCATTCACATTCTGGAAGATTATGGTTTTATATATATTTTTTCTCCCTAAGATTAAAACAATGCTTGCTATTTGTTTCTGCCTCTTTGGATTGAATCCTGGAAATGCTCAGGGTACCCAGTCTGAGCAGGCAGCCTGTGGCAATGGTGCATCTGCAGAGGAGAGCTTTCCCAGGCCCAGGATACCCCAGAGTCACAGCAGAGGAGGGAACAGCATTGCTGGCCTTTGCTGAGCTCCTGAGCTCCCCTCCTGAGGTTTTTCAGGGCTGATCCCATAGACTTACATGACACAGGGAAGGACACAATGGGACTAGGATAAATGACAGGAACTATTAGAGAGCTTTAAGCTAGCTCTGGAAGGTGATTGTGTTTGGAGAGGAAGAAAAACGGAGAGCTTGTGTCTGTAGAGTTTGAGAAGGTAAAAAGCAAATGGGCATCCTTTGAGGACAGTGTTTCACCACTGCCCCTGGAGTTCATATGAGAAAAGAGATAAGGAAAAGTATTACTTTCTCCAAATCCTGGAAGGATGTTGAAGTTCTTTTTTTCTTTTTCTTTTTCTTTTATTTTTCTCTCCTTTCCTCTCCTCTCCTCTCCTTTCTTCTGTCTTTCCTTCTTTCCTTCCTCCCTCCTCCCCCCCTCCCCCTTCCTTCCTTCCTTCCTTCCTTCCTTCTTTCCCTCCTTCATTTCCCCCTCCCTCCCTCTTT
>PVHX01011732.1:0-33264 GCA_004024805.1 Geosciurus inauris
GGTTTTTTTTTTTTTTTTTTTGGTACCAGGGATTGAACTCAGGGGTACTCGACCACTGAGCAACATCCCCATCCCTATTTTGTGTGTGTGTGTGTGTGTGTGTTTTTATTTAGAGACAGGGTCTCACTGAGTTGCTTAGCACTCTGCTGTTGCTGAGGCTGGCTTTGAACTCGCGATTCTCCTGTCTCAGCCTCCCAAAGTGATGGGATTACAGGTGTGTGCCACTGCGTGTGGCTTAACTTTGGGATTCTGTAATCTCTCTTCTCAAAAATTCTCTGGGAAATATATTTTAGGTACTGAAAGAGTAGTCAAAAGGATAGAATATTTAAAATTGACCCTCTCTGGAAAACCCTGATTCACTGGTCATTTTAGGGCAAGTATCCCAGATGAAGAGAATGGGTAGTAGAGTAAAAATTGCTAGGAATTGGGGAAGGTCCAGAACAGATTATCAGTCAGGATTCCAAGATGAAGCAGGGCCAGGAGATCAGAACCTAGGGGTCAATCTCCAGAGATCCAGATGCATACTCTGAACAGGAATTATGGCAAGCCACCAATCAGAAATCAATAGAAAAGAGGCAATCAGATGAGTTCAGAGACACTGATTAGGGAAAAAGGAAGGTACCAAATACTCAGGGTCATACTTCAGTACCAAGAGTTCTCCAGGGATTGACAGAGAGGGACAGATATGAGGCTTGGTAAGAAAACAGCTCCTGCCTTAGGTCTAAAGATTTACTGTAATTCTGATTGGACAGAAATTAGTTTCTACAAGGCTAATCTGAACCTGCAGATGGGAAGAGGGAGATCTGGGTCAGAGGTGGAGGAGTAGAGGAAGAGATAGAGATGGATCATCAACTGCTTCTGGTGGGCCAAATTCTGACTAATTGATATACATAGAGTAGTATATTCAGGTAACACAGCAACAACAATGACGGCTGATGTTTGAGTAGCTCTTATGTTACTGTGCTTAGTACTTTATGTCTATTTATTTAATCTTTATCACACACCAACCTAGGAGTACCATTATGTTAATTATGTAGAAGTGGAAATTGAGGTGTGGAAAAGTTAAGTGATTTGTCCAAGTTCATGCAACTAGTGAGTGGTAGAAGTAGAATGTTTAGGTAGGACTGACTTCATTCTTTATCGCTACTGCACAGGTTTCTTGGGATATATGTGTATCTGTATGTGTTGTATACATACTCATACCCACACACACATACATATGTATACAGATACAGTGGTGTGCTGAAGCCTGCTTGCGGTGGCACACAAAAGTCAAATGTGGACATACATTCGCAGCTCAACATTCAGTAGCATCATATTGATAGATTGAATTTGGCCATGTGAGGGATAATTGCAGCATGGAAAAGGGCAAAAGCAATAAATTAGGGTTTAATTTTTTTGAAGGACTGACTCTCAGTACCTCACTGGGTATACATTTCACATAGATACATCATATGGATAGGTATATTTAATAAAACAAATTAATGCACAGTATAAATAACAAGCTTTTAAAACTCTCAACATAAAACAATTTTTAAAAACTAAACACAAGAAATAAATTTTCTTGACTGCATAATAACTTTATTTTGACCAAATTTCTCTCACACCACGTGTATACTGAACAAAAGATCAAATTAAAAAACCACCCTAGAAAATATTTGTTATAAAATGGTAAACTAAATTTCAGTACAGAAAAAAATGACACTACTCTCTGGACACCTCATGGAAGGTCCCCATGAGTCCTAAATCTGCTATGTTGCTAAATGAAAAATAACTGGTTCAAAAAACAAGCTTGATATTTGCTATTACTATTTGTTTTTCATTCAGAATCATGATCGAATCATTAGTGAAAAAGATATATTACAATGTCTATGGCTTTTGATTAGATATGCCTATGGGTTGTTATGAATTTTAATATGAAACTTATTGCCTGGGGTCTGCACAAATTTTTTTGTTTAACTTAATAAAATCTACCAGATGTCGATTAATTTCCTTTGCTCAATATTTATTATTGTTTTATCGGTATTTGAAACGGGAACTGTAAGCATTTTGGTAAGTGGATTGAAAGCCTTCTAAATCTCACTCCAGGGGCTGAGGCTGTGGCTCAGTGGCAGAGGGCTTGCCTCACACATGTGAGGCACTGAGTTCGATCCTCAGCACCACATAAAAACAAATAAACAAAATAAAGACACTTTGTCCATGTATAACTAAAAAAATATTTAAATAAATCAATCAATCAATCAATCAATCTCACTCCACTCTCTTGGAGTGGGCCCCATTATCTTTAGGAATCTGATTTTGCTGTTTCCTGTAATGTAAACCAAATCTAAAGAGATATTTTTGCCACCTCATATTACATGGCAACAGTAGGCAGCTCTTCTTGTGCCTTTTAGATCCTCCTGGCCAAATGAGGGTCACAGAGTGTGCTCAAGAGCAGAGCTCTGGCTGGGGCCATGAGAATATGAACAGATTCTATCCTGATGCCCAGTCTGCAAGAGGATGGAGTCAGCAGGTAATATACCTTTCTCAGCCTTTTCTTCTCCCAGTGCTTTGTGTCCTGTATTTAACAAAATGTATCTTGGGTGAAATGGTCATCTGAACAGATTCTGAGCAGTCATTATTTGTAATCATGCTGAGAGGCAGTGGAGAACATAGACTGCCTGTGGGGCTATGACTATAATTCTGTCTGAAAGGACAGAGCTGAACAAAACTAGCTCATTATTATTATTTCAAGTTTACATAAATAAAATGGTTATTATGTATGAGTTAGAAGCAAACAGCTCAAAGTGAATATATTTATGTGTTTGATAAACATTCCTGTGTTTCATAAATAGTTAAACAATCAAATGAAAATAAAATGGCACAACTTGATAGAAATATTATGCTATTTTACCCCCAAACCAGTTGAAATGAACTTTAAAAAGTTCATTTTCTTATATGCTTTCGTTGGAATCCTACAACTGTAATGGAATTACTTTAGAAGCCTTAACATGCTACATGCTTCATTTATCTTCATACATGAAGCTATTACAAAATCACTCATGAGGCCAGTTGGCTGGTGGTTTTTCTGCCTATAATGGACATAATAAATTAAGATTGGGAAGATCTCATTAGTAATGATAGGTACCCTAATTGTGCCATAATAAGAAAATTAGAGAAGAAAAAAGAAATGATTGAAAAGAGATGTAAAGCAAGCAAAAAGATACTAAGAGAATATAAGGAAACTAACAATCTGAAGATGGGGGCTAAGTCTGAGTTTTATACTTGCTGCCCAGAGTGATAAAATTGTCATGCCTTTTATGGGAAAAGTAGCCTTGTAATCTATTATTATTTTAATTACATTTTCTTGTTCTTCTATAAACTAAAATATAGGATAATAATTCTCAATGTATACATGCTATATAAGTGAGAGATTGCCCCAGAGATTGTATTTAAATATTTTGTAAATTTGGGATATTTTATTAAAATATTTGTCATTACAAATAATTAACTTATACTAAGCTGTTAATAGATTTGCATAAAACAGTCTAAATAATTTTAAATGATGCCATTCATTCAACACTTAAGAATCTGATGTCAGTGATATTACTATTGAATCATTTACATCTAGCATAGTCCACTGTCATTATGCATGCTGTAATAAGCTAATTTTCAGTGATCACCTTGATGTAGTTTTTAAAACATATAATTATTTTTAAATTATTTAAGTTTTTTTGTTTGGATGCTTCTGGTATTTAGAAGCCCAGATTAAAGATCTTCTAATATAGGTTGTTTCGTATGAACCATTGTCATGGTTTGGATATGAAATACGCCCTCCAGACTCCTTTGTTAATACCGGAATGTTGAGATGAAATTATTAGACTAGAAGAGTTGTAACCTAATCAGACCAACCTAGTTTGAATGGACTGAGTGGTAACTGTAGTCAAATGGGATATGGTTGGAGGAGGTAGGTCACTGGAAATGCAGTGCCCTTGGGGATTATTTTATCCTTCGGGCTATCCCCTCTCCCGATTCTGCTTCCTGGCTACCAGGAAGAGCAGCTTTTCTCCACCACACCCTTCTATCATGATGTTCTGCCTCATCTCAGGCCCAGAGTAATGAAGTTGACTGACCTGGACTGAGTGAGACCTCTGAAACTGTGAGCCCCAAATAAATTTTAACTCTTCTCAATTGTTCTTGTCAGATATTTTGGTCATAGTGATGCAAAACTGACTAACAATCATTATCAGGATGTGGTAGGTATATATGAAGGCTAACTTGAGAACAAAGAAATTATGTGGATCTTTGAGACTTCATATTTAAAGTCCCCAGGAAACTGATGGAAACAAATCCATACAAAAGCATCCAGAAGAGGTATGAGTCATAGGCCAGCAGAATTGGTCTGTTATTTGATGGAAAGGATATTCAGTTGTAGAAGCATAGGAAAGGAATAGTCTGTAGGACAAATGTTGGTAATGTTCATCCAAGTGCCCTCCAGGGAGAGAGAGAAAGAACAGCCAGATGTCCCTGAATATTGCAGCTTCACTGGAAAGGACATTCTCAAAGTGAATGTGGTTTCAAGGGATTGAAACCACAGCCAATGAATTTCCAGTGTTTCCAAGAATTCCACTGTGGGATTAATATATCAGGCTATGATAACTTGACCCCTTTAAATGTTGAATTTTTCTTTTACACCTAGTTCTAATTCCATGCTTACCAAGCAACATTCTACTTAGGATTTCGAAGTTATATTTTCAAGAGGGAAGAAGGGTCTAGCCATGTGGATGTAACCTGTTGCTGCCACCTTGTTTGCCAGTTAATAAGGTGGCTTTTCTAATTTGATCTAGTTTTAATTTTGTGCTCCCTATATTTTTTTCTTCATATTCCCTAAGTTAGTGAGACTTTATAATTCCTAACCATGGGAATTTTGGTGTCCTTTCCCTCATCTGGAAAAGCTAAACTGATAGGATGATGCTGGGTGTCCTGCATGACTGGGAGAGAAAGGATCTTAGAAAAGTTAAGTGGCTTCTCTAGGGTCTTTTCTGAGGTTGGAAAGGTGAGATGTCAGAGCATGGATGTAGCAAGATCTCGGGGAATTACTGCATAGAGTATCTAGGGAGGCTAAATCCTTGATACTAGGCTCCCAAGTCCCAAGCATCACAAAAGCCTCAGTCAACTATTCCCGGGAGTATTCTGGCATAGAATTACTTTGGGTATTCTGGGTCTTTTATTCTTCCTAAGCAAATTTTAGGACTTTTTTCTAGTTCTGTGAAGAATGTTATTGGTATTTTGATGGGAACTGCATTGAATCTCTATATTGCTTTTGGTAGTATAACCATTTTAATTGTAGTAATTCTGCCTATCCATGAACATGGGAGGTCTTTCCATCTTCTGAGGTCTTGTTCAATTTCTTTCTTCAATGTTATATAGTTTTTATTGTAGACATCTTTCATCTCCTTGGTTATATTTTTCATAGATATTGTTTTGAGGCTATTATGTCAAATTCAGGAAATTGATACTGATGTAAACTACAGATTTTATTCAGATATCACCTTAATCAGATTTTTAGTGTTGGGTATCAAACCAATGCCTGACATTCTAAGCAAGTGCTCTACCAGTGAACTATATCCCCAGTGGCCAGATTTTATCATTTTTACATGCACTTATGTGTGTTTATGTTTTTGTGTATATGTGAATGTAGTTCTATGCAGTTTCATCACATATATATATAATATGCATATTATATATATACATACACATTTTCTTTATCTATTCATCTGTGGAAGGCCACCTAGGTTGTTTCCACAGCTTGACAAAATGAATTGTGCTACTAAAAACGTTGATACATCCATATAGTATGCTGCTTTTAGATCTTTTGGATATATACTGGGTGGGATAGCTGGGTCATATGGTGGTTTTATTCCTAGTTTTTTAAATAATTTCCATACTGCTTTCCAGAGTGGTTGCACTAATTTGCATTTGCACTTGCAATGGATAAGTGTACCTTTTCTCCACATTTTTGCCAACACTTATTATTATTTGTATTCTTGATAATTGCCATTCTGACTGGAGTGAGATGAAATTTCAATGTGGTTTTTATTTGCATTTCTAACTGAGTCATATGTAGTGTAGGTTTAATTTTATTTTTTAAAAAAGAAATTGCCAAAGTCTTATGCAGAGGGTTATATCATTTTGTTACCTTTAGCAACATATGAAAGAGTTAGTTTTTTCCACCAGCCACTATTTTAGCTCTTCTAATAGGCTCATGTTATCTCACAGTAGTTTTAATTTGCATTTTCCTAATAGTTAATGATGTTAAATCTATTTGTTTGCTTATTTACCATCTTTTTAATTCTCTTTGCAGAAGTGTTTCTTCATGTCTTTTGTTCATTTTCTAATTGGATCATTTTCTTTTTTCTTTTCTCTCTCTCTTTTTTTTTTTTTTTCCTGATGATTTGGAGTGTTTGTTTTTTTTTACTGATGATTTTTCCAGTTCTTTATGGTCCTTTGTCAGATGCTTGGTTTACAATACTTTATGTGATGCTTTTTGATTTGCAGATACTTTGTCCCAGTCTTGTCTTTTAATCTTATTAACAAGCAAAGCAAAAGTTTAAGCTCTAAAAAACTGAATTTATCAATTTTTCTCTCATGGATCATCTTTGGGTGTCATATCTTAGAACTGTTCGCCTAGCTCTAGGTGCAAAAGATTTTCTCCTTTGTTTTCACCTAAAATTTTTATAATTTGACATATTATATTTAAATCTATCATGCACTTTTCTTTGAGGGGAGGTGCCAGGGATTGAACTCAAGGGCACTTGACCAGTGAGCCACATCCCCAGCCTTATTTTGTATTTGAGACAGGGTCTCACTGAGTTGCTTAGTGCCTCGCTATTGCTGAGGCTGGTTTTGAACTCGTGATCCTCCTGCCTCAGCCTCCCCAGCCACTGGGATTATAGGTGTATGCCAACACACCTGGCTAAACCTATTATGCACTTTGAGTTAATCTTTGTATAAGGTATGATGAGGTTTAAGTTGAAGATAATTTCTTTGCATAATGATATTACAATGTTCTAGCACAATTAGTTGAGAGACTCTTTTTCCCCCATTGAATTGTTTTTGCACTATTGTTGAAAATAATTGGCCATTCCTATATACATCTGTTTCTCTATTCTATTTCAGTGGTCTATGTGTCTATTCTTCCACCAATGCCACACTGTTTTCTTTATTGTAGTGTTAACATATAAGGTCCATTAAAAAATACATAAATGAATAATATCTTTTATCTTTTTGTTTTGTTTTGTTTGAGACCGGATATTGCCATGTTATTCTGGTTAGTCTTGAATTTCAGGGCTTGAGCAATCCTCCTGCCTCAGCCTCCTCAGTACTGAGAAAATATGTGTGGGCCACCACGCGTGATTTGAATAATGGACCTCTCTCTTTTTTTAAGTGCTTATATGTGCCAGGTGTTATTCTATGTGCTTCCCATATGTAAACTCATTTAATCTTCACAAAATCCTGTAAAATGGTAAAGTTTAGGCCCATTGTATAGATGAGAAAACTGACTATAAAGTACAGAGTAACTTGCTTGAGAGAGATTTGGAACCCAGTTCAACCACCTAATCACTGTGCTTTATTGCCTCTTAAGTGAACAGATGTTGATCTCCTCATAGTCCTTTTACTGGACTCTCTATTGGCATTTTGCCATCTACCTACATTCAGAGACATGATAAGAAACAGCTCTATGAAACTTATTGTTGCATTTACTATAGGAAAGTTGATGAGGATATGGTTCACTATGTCACGTGGTGTCCTCTTTAGGTGGACAGATGGGAAATTATCTTTCATTTCAGTACCAGAAGTAGATATATTTCTCCTGAGTAAGTGCTTTGTTTTTATCTCTTGGTCATTGTGAAACTAGAAATGATGACATTTTCCACTTTGTGATGGTTGCTCAGAACTCTATTTTCAGCCTATCTTTAGCAATGATATGCACTGGACCTAATATTACTTCTGACTTTATCTTAGTTTTTTCTACCCTCATTTTTCTTCACCCTTATTTCCTCTCAACTGACTTTTTTTGGCTTTGGTCTTTAAAAATCAAAATATACAAAGTGCATAGTTAAAAAGTCAAATACTTTAAACAATAAAACAAAATGACAGTCCCTTTGCCCAGCACTCCTCACCTCTGATTTGTGCTCCACACAGACAACTATTGTCAAATCTTTAGTTGTTTCTTCTGGTGCTTATATTTTTACTTCCTTCACTTTCCAGTATTAGATATTATTTCTTGATTTCTTAGAATGGAGGTTAAGATTTAGTTTTCTTTTTTTTAAAATATTTTTTAATTGTCAATAGACCTTTATTTTATTTAATTTATTTATATGTGGTTCTGAGAATCGAACCCAGTGCCTCACACATGCTAGGCAAGTGCTCTACCACTGAGCCACAACCCCAGCCCAAGATTTAGTTTTCTTATACCATCCTCTACAATATATGTCCTATATGTCTCCTTATCCATTATATCACAATTTGGGTTAAATCTGTTTTCAGTGTTTACATTATTTACATATTGAGTCTATGAAATTTCCATGCAGTAAATACTAATTTCTCCTCAAGCCATCTGACAGCATTATAAATCTCTTGCTCTATCAGTTTTCTTTTCTCACAGACATCTCTCTTGGATGTCAGGATGGAGCCCTTCTTTTCATGGCAAGTTCTGGTTTGGAATGGTTGCTTTCGAGGCCAGCTACTCAATTATCTGAGATTTCAGCTGTCTGAGATTTTTCATCATTTTAGGAATTCTTTCTCCATCTCTCTTTTATTGGATCTCCTGTTGTCCAAGATCTCATATTTTCCTCTTGGTTCATTCACTGGGTTTGGTGCAGCTCATCCTGAAACAGCTTCCTCAGAAAAAGTTTATGGAAAGTAAATTTTTTTAAACCTAGCATGTCTAAAAATGTCTTTAATGTATATCACACATCTAGATTGGAAATAATTTTTTTCTATGAATTCTTCATTGTCTTCTAGCTTTTTATGTTGTTGGTGAGTAGTTTGACATTAATACCTTCTATGAAACTTGAAGTTTTTTTCCTTCTTATCTCTACAAAGTTTGGGAATCTTTTTCTGAAATTTCATGATGATGAACTTTATAATAGGATGTCTCTTTTAATCCACCATGAAGAATGAACCTCAACACAATGGGCCCTTCCAATCTGAGAATGCATTTTCTTTAGTTTTGAGGAATTACTATGTATATTCTTATTTTGGTAATGCCTTCTCCATTTTCTTTGCTCATTTTTTCCAGAATTCCTGATTCAGTTATTTGATCACTAAACTGAGCTTCTCATTCCTTATCTTTCCTTTTTCTTTTTCTAGGCAATTGTCTTATTTTTATCTTAAAATTTTACTATTGAATTTTCTGTGATCATGCTTGTATTTTCTAAAAAACTCTTTCTGGTTCTCTGAGTGTCCCTCGACTCGCAACTCTGATTTTGTTTTGCTTTGATTTAAATGACATCCTGTTCTTCTTTAATGGTTGCAATATTTTCTCTAAGGATATTAATTATCATTTTTGAAGTTTTATTTTCTACATTGTCATCTCCCTTTAATTTTTGTTTGTAGTTCATACTAGAGACTTCACAAATATTTGTCTATTCATATGTAAGAGTAAGGAACTTAAGTACTCACTGTGCACAAGCAGAGCATGTTGGCTTGTTAGGCTTCACAACAGCATCACAGTGCTTTTATGGGGGGAGGAAGAACCTACAAATGTCATTATTTGAAGATCTCTTTTCTTAGACTGGTCAGTTTCCCCCTCAGGAGAAATCTTTTTGAATAGGGCTTTATAAACCCAGCTGCCATCTTTCTGAAGACTGAAACATCATCAGGATAAAGGGTCTCAAGGGGTAGGGAAGCTCATCATTCAGTATGCAGACTTCTATTTAACCCCCCTGACTTTGGTTGTGCCTGGTGGACCAAGTCCAGAATGTTTGATCCGGCCTCTCAAGAGAATAAATATACAGGATTCTTCCATAGTTATTTGGCTAAGCTACGTTGGAAGTAAGATTTGGGGATCTAACTACCATGATAAAGACTTTCAAACAATCTTCTCCTTCCACCCCACACCCCACATTCCCCCTTCACATATACCTAGAGCTTCCATTTAGAGTTTTCCAGAGTTCCAAAGTGCTATTTATCCTCCTTCCTTTAGCTTTCTAATTTTCCAAGTGTAAGTGAACCTGAATCCTGATTCAGGAGTGCCATAGTTTTAATATGGTTTGTCCCTTCCAAAACCATGTTGAAATTTGATTGCCATTATGGCAGTTAGGAGGCAACACCTGGGATTAGGTCATTAGAAGGGATTAATGACTTTCTCCAAAGAATGCATTTGTTTTCAGACGAGTGCCCTGTTATAAAGCAAGTCTGTTCCTTGTGCTTTATCTATTTTGTATGTGCTTATTTCCCCTTTCATGTTCTGCCATTATGATACTCTGGCCAAACACTGACCACTGTTAAGCCCTTGGATTTCCCAGCTTCCAAAACCATGAACCAAAATAAATCTCTATTTTTTATAAATCACCCAGTCTCAGGTATTCTGTTATACCAACTGAAAATGAACTGAGAGAAGGCACAAAACAGAAGTTTGATGTCCAAGTTAGAGAAATGCTGCCCATAGTCAGATACAAAAGATGAGCAAAACCAAGAAACCTTCTTCAAGTGAGAAAGTAATCATAAAAAAACCCACAATCTTTGGAGCAATACCATGACTGCTGGTAAGAACAAAAGCCTTACAAAAGGCATAAAAAGGCAAACAAGAAGAAAGTGTTTGACATGTTCTCTAAGAAAGTTTGATATGATATGAAAGCACTGGTTATGTTCAATACAAGAAATATTGGGGAAATACCAGTCGTGGGGATTAAAGGAACCAAAATTGCATCTGATGGCCTCAGAGGTCATGTGTGTGAAGACAGCCTTTCTGATCTGCAGAATGATGAAGTTACATATATAAACTTCAAGTTAACTAATGAGGATTATGAGGACAAAAACTGCCTAACTTCCATGGTATGGATCTTACCAATGACAAAATATATTCCATGGTCAAAAAATGGCAGATCACCATTGAAACTTTTATGTTGATATCAAGACTACTGATGGTTATTTGCTTAATCTGTTCTATGTTGGTTTTACTAAAAAATGCAATAATCAGATACAGCAGGCCTCTTATTCTCAGCACCAACATGTCTACCAACTCCAGAAGAAGATGATTGAAATCATGACCTGGGAGGTGCAGGCAAATGACTCATAAGAGCAAACTGATTCCCAACAGCATTGGGAAACACATAGAAAAGGCTCGCCAATCTATTTATCCTTTTTATGAGGCTTTCATTAGAAAAGTAGAAGAACCCCAAGTTTGAAATGGGGAAACTCATGGGGCTTCATAGTGAAGGAGTAGTTCTGGAAAAGCTTCTGGGGGTGAGTCAGATGCTATAGTTGAATGAGATGATGGATATGAATCACCAAGAATCTGTTTAAAATTCAGATTTTTAATAGTGACGAAAAGTACTATTTATAAAAGAAAATTTAATGAAAAAAATCACCATCTTTGTCTACCTTCCCTATACATTTCTTCATTTGGAAAACTCTACTTTGAGATAATGTGCTAGAGAATAGTAGTAGTTCCCCGTGCTGACCCCAAGCCATGCCTGGAGGGAGAGGCAAGGCTATAAATGGCAGAATAAATTGCAAGATCAGAAACCTAGGGTCTGGGGAAAGGTTGAGAAATGTGTCCTGGCTTCAGGACCAAGGTCAACAACAATTGAAAATGGAGAACATTCAACTTTATGTGGCTTTTTAATTTAAAAATACATAGGAAGATCTAATGTCTTAAAGGAACCACTGGGAAGGGGCTGGGTTGTGGCTTCTATCCTCCCTGTCTAGTTGGCCTTAGAAGACTGGTTGGTTGATAGAAATCTACTGGTTAGGGACATTCTACTTTACTAAATATAATGGACTTTTTACAAAAGTTGGAACTCTTCCTATACAAAGAGAATGTTGTTAATAAATTCTCCATCCAAGGGCATGAGCTCTGGGTTGTTGTTGCAGTGGGATGTGTCGCAAGAATGAGCCAGACCAACAATCTGCTGCCAACACCGGCCCCTAGGGAAGTTTTGAGAGGGACTGGTGTCCCTAATATCACATTTAATAATGTTAAATAAGCATAGGTATAGCCTTCCTTCATATAAAAAATGACTCAGAGCTGATGAGTAAGAAATTGCTGAAGAAAGGAAGGAAAGAAGAAAAAAAAGGAAGGAAAGAAGTTAGTTCCCAAGTATAGCTTTGTCATTCAGAAATTTGAAAGTGTAATGAGTTTCAAGTCTAGGGCTTTGTTCTAAAAAGATGTTAATTCCAGTGGCTAAAGGAAGTTGAAGATGCAGTAGGTGTGGGAATAATTCTGATCATGAGAGAATAGGGCAAAGGAAAGAAACAAAGAAAAGATAGTAACTGCCTGCCAGAGGAATTTAAGTCCCCTTCCTCCTGGCAACGCTGGAAAAATTCCCACAAATCTCTCAGCATCTGGAACTTATAAATGACTGTAGACAAGTGACAGCTAGTGGAACCAGTGGCTTGCTGGAAAATTGGGATGGAAAAGCTCAGGGCCTGACCCAATCAGGGAGCTGAAGGAGAAAGGAAATGACCATTACACAGAAACAAAACTGAAAGGCTTCTTGGCTGCTTCTGGCATTAAGCACATGGCACACAGTCCCAGGAAAGCAAGGTCTCCAAAAGGAGAGGAAAGAGTATTAATGTTGTTGGTGAGGTTAATGAGCTTTCCAGAAATAAATCACCCAGGGATTCTTAATAGCTGTGTACAGCTATATACTTAATGCTTTGTGTGTTAGATAGTGTAAAGACTAGATGACCAAGAGGAGATGAATTAAGCCCCTCGGCAAGATTATTGGAATACATGCTCTCGGCTGAATCCTCTCGTCCATCAGAGTGTGTCCGGGAGGAATGGCGTTGGGGCTCCGGTGCACAAAGAACTTCAAGAAAGCCCAGTCAGGAAGGGGAGGGCTTGGGGGCAGGAAGAGAAGGCCAGAGTCCTTCCTGGATAGGTCAGGAAAACCCGCTGATTGACAGGAGGCATGTCTACTGGTGCCCTCAGCGTCTGGCTGGCAGCTCCCGCAGCTGCTGACCAGTCCCCCTAATTGGACGTCCTGGACCCTGACCCGACCTAACAGATAGTATTTTCTGTTTAAAAAAAAAAAAAAAACACCAAAAAACCCAAATATAATTGTTGCATTTTCAGTTCCTCAAACATGTACTCTGAGGTGGATATGTGTATGCAGAGAATTTATTGGGAAGTGACCAGGGATTCAATACCAGAGGAGTGAAGGAAGTAGCATTGGGTAGGAGTTGAACTGCAATGGAATCACAACAAAGGTCTCTCAGCCAATCCTACAGGGAACTCTGGAGTTGTCTTGCTTTGGAGCCAAGAAGACTGGACCTTCAAAACTTGGTATGGACTTGTCATTAGGTGTAGGCTGCTTGTGAACTTGGCTGAGGTGATTCTTTCCATCTGAGGACAAAAGCAGGAGAGAGACTCATCATCATAGAGTCAAGCTGCCAATATTCCTAGCAATCGAGGGAATGATTACTTCAATCCAAAAAGGGAATCTGAGTGGCACACCATGCATCAGTTACAGCCAACCCTTTGCGCTGTATCTATTTACTTTGTATAATAAATTCTGGGAACAGCTCCTCTAATGTCCTGGGGAAACTTACAAGAGGAAAGTTAGTGGGACAAACGACAACTCAGGTTGCAACTGATACTCATTGTGTTTCTTTCACCCATTTTAGATTCTTTCAGCCCATCTGTCTGGGTGGCTTATTTGGTGGGCTTTTGATTACCACGTCCTCCTGATGCTATAACTGATCTTATCTTCATTCAGCAAAAGAATACTAAGAGATGCACCAGTCAATTGTCAGGACCTCTAAACCCACAGAACCTAGAGTTTTAGGGATAAGAAGCACTAATACCACAAGTGGGTCATTGTGATTTATGGTAAGTAGGGCCTGGGGCCACTCCTGCTTTCTTCCCTTGGATATTAGAACTATGTGTTAGACCTATTGAGAACACAGGCCCATATAATAATTGTATATTTAGGGTATATGCTGTATCCTAGAAGATATCACTTGTTATTGTTTAGATATGTGATACCCCCAAAAGCTCATGTGTGAGACAATGCAAGAACATTCAGAGATGAAATGATTAAAATATGAGAGCTATAACCTAAATAGTGGATTAATCCCCTGATACAGATTAACTGGGTGGTAACTATAGGCAGGTAGGGTGTAACTAGAGAAGGTGGGTCACCAGGGGCATGCCTTTGGGGTATATATTTTCCCCCTGGTGAGTGGAACTCTTGCTCTGCTTTCTGATTGCCATGTTGTGAGCTGCTTTCCTCTGCATGGCCTTCTTCCATGATGTTCTGCCTCACCGTGGGTCTAGAGCTATGGAGTAAGCTGACTATGGACTGAAGCTCTGAAACCATGAATCAAAATAAACTTTCCCTCCTCTAAATTGTTCTTGTCAGGTATTTTGGTCACAGTGATACAAGAACTAAGTAAAACATTATTCCATCTTTACAGGATATCACCTACAAATGGCACTTTGGTTGTATCTTCAAAAGGTCATCTCATTATTCTGTCAAGCTGATAGCGTCTGTCAATAGAAGCGGTGTGGTATGAAATAGAAACAGTGGATTCCATAATCACATGCCAGTGTGGAACTCTTCTGTTGTGATGTAGGTTCCTGGATCCAATAAAATTACAGTGCAAGATTCTGTGTTGGTGAAGCAAATACTCTATGTGCTCAGACACTATGTTAGCTGAGGCCTCAAGGGCACAAAAGACTAACACATACCCAGAATATGTATTTATTCCAATCAAAATGAATCACTATTCCTTTCAGTATAACCAACTTGCCATCAAATGGCTGGTTTGGTCTCCTGGAAGCACTTGAAGAACGGTGCCTTATTGAGGACTCAGTGTTGGTCTATCTTGATGGCAGATTGGACAAAGGGAGAAGTAAATAGTGATACTATCACTGCTGTGATACAGTCACTCCCAGCAAAAAAAAAAAAAAAAAAAAAAAGCTCCCAAGAGATGACCCTTTAGAATTGTCCTTGAGGTGGCTTTGTACCTTGTTCACCATCATGGGCTAGTCATTGGAAGTGGTTGTACCCAAAGAGAAAGGCATGACATTGGGCAAGACAGCTTTCTTTAATGTAGGGTAATGCTTGGAAAGACAATCAGAAGAGAGCTGGCTGCCAATTCTCCCAGTAGGTGGAAGACTGAGTGCCTTGATTCTGAAGGAGGAAACTAGGAAGCACATCACAGAATCCACTATAACTTAATGGTTGGAATTTCTGTTTTTAATTTAGCAATTCTTAAGAATTTTGGAATGGGTTTGGCTTGGAAGAGGATGGAGAATTCTAAGATATGCTACCTGCCAAATTTCATAGCTGATCATGTGGAAAAATTCATTGAACACTGCATATATTATGTGTATTTAATCAAACTTAGAGTTGAAAAAAATTCTAAAATGATCAAGGAAAAGTATGAAGAATGCCTTTATCATAAAATATCCACCATTTACAAAATTCTGTTTGCTTCTTTTTAAATCTTTATTGTACAGACATTATGTTTACATAGTCTTAATCAAGAGGTGTTTTTATACTATTTTAATTTCTGTTTTCACTTTCCATCAATACACACTCCATAGATTTTTAAATTTTTATTAGCAAGTAAATATCCTACCATATTAATATATCAATATTTTCAGAATTTTAATTCCTTCTCTTTAGGGCATTTGACTTACATCCAGTTTTTCACAATACTACATAGTAGAACTATAAAAAATAATTTTTTAAAATTTTCTTTTTTTTTTCCTTCCTAAAGTGGCAGTAATGGGTTTTTGCTTTTTCGAAAGGTTATCCTAACCTTGCCGGATGTGGTGATGCACGCCTGTAATCCCAGCATTTTGGGAGGCTGAGACAGGAGAATCGCAAGTTCAAAGTCAGCCTCAGCAACAGCAAGGTGCTAAGCAACTCAGAGAGACCCTGTCTCTATGTAAAACACAAAATAGGGCTAGGGTTGTGGCTCAGTGGTAGAGTACCCCTGAGTTCAATCCCTGGTACCAAAAAGAAAGAAAGAAAGGTTATCCTAACTTATAGTAGTATAAGCAATATTTAAGTGCCTGTTTACTTATGATTATGCTAACATCAAATTTTTCTCATCTTTACTTTTGATAGTAGAGTGAATTGTTACCACCTAATTGTTTTGAATTCAGTTTCCTTCAGTGAGGCTGACAATTTTTTTTCTGCTTTTTATATTTTTGTTATTTGTCTTTTGACTATTTGTATCTCTGTAAAAGAGTACTGATCATTCATTTTTATCATTCCCTTATGTATTGTAGATAGTCAACTTTGTCAATTTGTTATCAGTGGTTTCTGCTCTTTATTTAGAATTTACTTTTTTATTAAGTAGTTGGGGGGTTTTTTTGTTTGTGTTATAGCATAAAATGCATTTATCATGCCATTAATGATTTTTAAAATGTTTTTACATCTTAAAATTGATGTCTTATTTTCCGTTAAGAAAATTAGATTATTGTATTGTCTTCTGTATTTTATAATAAAATTAATTTTTTATCTTCAAATAAAAATAGATTTTGGCTTATTATGTAACTCCTCTTGATTTCTTGTGGTATATAGTAAAGTGTGGTCATATATCTTCCCTCTTATTTCTACCTAAAGAAGTGGAATAATTCTGATTTTTAAAATGTATTGTATATGACCATAGGCATTTACACATGAGTATGCAAGCATAAAAAATATGGAAGGAAAATTTTAACAGTGGTTGCTTGGATGGTTGGATTATGCTAACATTGCATTTTTCTCATTTTTACTTTTGGACTCATTTTTACAAGTTGAATTTAATACTTTGCTTTTCATTTATCTGTATATCACAATATATATTACATTACAATTCACACGTATCATTTCATGGCTTAGGAAAGGATAAACTCTTTAAATAAAATGAAAAAAATAGAGATATTAACTGGATAAAAGACAATTAAAAGGGAAAAGGGAGCCGGGCACGGTGGCGCAAGCCTGTAATCCCAGCACTTAGGGAGGCTGAGACAGGAGAAGCGTGAGTTCAAAGCCAGCCTCAGCAACCGTGAGGCACTAAGCAACTCAGTGAGACCCTGTCTCTACATAAAACACAAAATAGGTGGAGATGTGGCTCAGTGGTCGAGCACCCCTGAGTTCAATCCCTGGTACCAAAAAAAAAAAAATTAGGAAAACCAGAGATTTATATTTTAGGGGCTGTTACTACCTCTAAGACTGGGAGAACTGAAGTGAAGAGGTGCTCTGAACATTCTCCAAAGCTGCCTCTGCTTCAGGGGCTGAGACTGCAGGGAGTGGTAGGAGGTAGGGTGAGGTGTCACTCAGTTATTTCTCAGACCTTAGAGAGGGCGTTAGGAGGGTTTCTTGAGATACAGAAAGAGTTGCTTTGGTGTGTAGTTTCAGAGTAGTGAGGTCTAGCTGTTGTTAATTTCTGTCAGATGAGATAGCCTTAAAATAAGCTCTTATACTCAAACTGCCTTGAAGGAGGTCTTTGTGTCTTGCAAAGCAAAAAACCTTCCAAAACACTCATTATCCCTTAGTGTGTTTTAGTCTAGACTTCTTCCACTCTGTTTTTCTTTACCATGCTAATTTACAATAGTTCCTTCAATTCCAATTGAATTGTCTTTTGAACACTGCTGCTTTATAACATAACATTATTTTTCCAATCCATGAAAAAGTTCTGCAACACTATTACTTTCTCCCAGAACCCTCACAAATATGCTTCTATTTATGTTGTCAAGTTCTATTTTATAAAACTCTTAATGCCTCATTAATTAGTGTCACATTAAATTGTGAATTAATATGGGAAGCGTCATCATGTGATTTGTTTAGTCTTTATGAGAACAGATAGCTATCCACAGTGTCATTATTGTTTTGGAGTTTTCTTACTAGTTCTTGATAAGTTGACATTAAAGTTTTGATTTATTTGGTACTGAGGATTGAATCCAGGGGCACACTGCCACCAAGCTACATCCCTAGCCTCTTTTTAAAAATTTCCTATTTTGAGACTGGGTTTCACTAGGTTGCCCAAGCTGGCCTCAAACTTACCAGCCTCCCGCCTTACCATTTCTAGTAGCTGGAATTACAAGTGTGTGCTACCAAACCTGGCTGACATCAAAGTGTTTAATGGGGATTTGGAGTCTTTATTATAAATGGGATTTTTTTTTTACATTTTCATTGCTGGCTATTGACTAACAACAATTTTAAAATTTGTTTCCTCCTGAACACTTGAGGACATGAGGAATTGTCCAGTGTGAGAAGGGGTGCTTAGCAGAGATGGATTTTCACTGCCTGTTTACTTTCACATGTTTGTGTCTCTTGTGGACAATGTTTGAGTAGTGCCTGGCCCTTGTGAGCCCGGCAGGTAGTGTACCTTTACCATTTTCCTGTATGAATAAGCCAAGTTAATTGACTTGTGCTGGAACTAAACCCATGTCCTTAAACCCTCTAAAGGCCCATCTGTACAGACCTTTGCTTTTTTTTTTTTTTAATTTAATTATTTTATTTAAATGCATTTCAAGTCATAGTACAAATACAGAGCTCAGTTTTTCCAATTCTCTGGTTTCAAATCAGATAGAGTCACATTATTTGTGTCTTCATACCTGCACCAGGGGCAATAATGACCCTCTCAATCAATCATCATTACTATACGCATTACCCTTTCTTTCCTCCCACCTCCCCCCAGACCTTTGCTTTTAACAGCTCTCGTTTCAAACAATTAGAACTGCCTGAGTTGCTTTGGGAGATATTGGTTTCCACGATATTAAAGACTGAAATGACCAACTATTTGAGAATTGGTTGCATTTTTAAACAATGGATTAGGGTTTTTCTAAATAATGTCTTAAAATGTGGTATGCCTTTGAAATAACATTAACTAGTGTATGTTTGCTGTAGAAAAATGAGAAGATGCAGATAAATTTTTAGAAAAATAGAACACCCACTTAGAGATGACCATAGCTAAGACTTTGTAGTCTTTTCTTCCAATGTTTTTCTATCTGGAGTGTATAAATAAATGTGCATACTTAATTTATTTCCTAGTTGTTTGTAAGATGTACTTTTCTATATTTTAACATTTCCGAAATTGAAATACAATTTTACAATCAACGATTAACAGTTTTTTCTTCTTCCCGAAAATAGCTATAATTAAGTATAGTCTATGGCATTTTAAAATTGAGGGAGATTTTTGGTTTTTGTGGGGTTTTTTGAGGTATAGGGATTGAATCTAGGGCCCCATGCAGGCTTGGCAAGCACTCTACCACTGAGCCAAATCCTCAGTTCAACAAAGAGATTTTTAATTGAACTTTTTGTTTTCAGAGAATTATAAAATCACATGTAATTGTAAGAAATAATACAGAAAGAGCCCAGGTGTGAGGCAGAAGAGAGAGGCTGGGAGGCTGAGACAGGAGAATTGAGAGTTCAAAGCCAGCCTCAGCAACAGTGAGGTGCTAAGCAACTCAGTGAGACCCTGTCTCTACATAAAACACAAAATAAGGCTGGGGATGTGGTTCAGTGGTTGAGTACTTCTGAGTTCAATCCCTGGTACAAAGAAAAAGAGAGAGAGAGAGAGAGAGAGAAAGAAAAGAGAAATAATACAGAAAAAGCTCTTAGATTCTTTACCTAGTTCCCTCCAATGGTAACATCTTGCAAGATTATAATACAGTATCACAGCTAGCATATTACATTGACATAGAATATTTTCATCACCACAGGAATCCTCCATGTTGCCCTTTTATAACCATGCCCACCTTCCTCCCACTACCCCTCCCTGTTATCCCTGGTAGTCATCAATTTGTTCTCCATAAATGGAATCATACAATATGTAAATTTGGGGTTTTTTTTACTCATCGTAATTCTCTGGAAACTCATCCAGGTTTTGCATGTATTGATAATGTGTTCTTTTTTATTGAATAATATTCCATGGTATGGATGTACCCAATTTGTTTAACTCTTCACTCATTGAAGTATATCTGAATTTTTTATGATTTTGGGTATTACAAATAAAGCTGCTATAAACATTCATGTACGAATTTTTGTGTGAATATGACTTTGTTTCCTCTGGGATAAATGTGTGAGGATGAAATTTCTGATTTGTATAATAGTTGCATGTTTAGTTTTTAAAGAAACTGCCAAACTGATTTTCAGAGTGGCTATACTGTTTTACTTCCCACCAACAATGTATGAGTGATCTTGGTTCTCTCCATCTTTACTGTTAGTTGATGTTATTTTTTATTTCAGCCTTTCTGATAGGTAGGTAAATTTCTTTAGTGGTTATAATGCTATTCAAATTATTTATATCATATTGAGTGAATTGTGGTTGTGGTAGTTTTTCAAAGGATTGTCCCATTTAATCTAAATTGTCAGATTCATACATATAGAGTTGTTAGTATAATTCTTTTATTATTATTTTCATGTCAGACTCTGAAATGATATAATTCCTAATATTACTAATTTGTATCTTCTCTTTTTGTTATCAATCTTGCTAGAATTTTATCAGTTCTGTTTATCTTTTCAACCCTGATTTTTTCCCTAATGTTCTGTTTTCAGTTTCATTGATTTCTGGGTTCTTCCCTTTATTATTTCCTTCTTTTTTACTTCCTTTTGTTTCCTTCTTTTTTATTTTCCAGTACTGAGGACCAAACTTAGAGCCTTCTAAAATCTTAAGCTTTTCCTGTTTTCTAATATATGCTCTAAATTTCCCTAAAAGACATATTTTATATTGCATAGGGAAAGCCTTAGTATACCTGCCATGTTTTTTCACTTTCTACAAAGGAATATAATTCATTTCAACAAATTGAACAATCCAACAAAACTGTCTGCATTGGGCCATGCGATGTTCTAAATTCTGAGAATATATCAAGGAACAAAATAGGCAAAGATCTTTATCTTTGTGGAGCTCATATTCTAACCTGAATACCATGTTTATTACTCTAGTTGTAAAATGAAATAAGTTGATAGGGCAGGCCTTTTGGAGACAGCAAGATATGAATAAAGATCCAAAGGAGATAAGAGTTAGTCAAACAAAGACCTCACAGCAGTGTATTTCAGGCAGATGAGGCAGCTAAAGGAAAGCCCCTATGGTGGGAGCATGCCTGGAATATCTGAGGAAGAGCAAGACCAGTGAAGCTGGAGTAGAGTAAGCAAAGGGGAGGGTAGTAAAGATGAGATCAGAGACAATGAGAGCTAGTACATGGTTTTTTTTGGTACTGGAGATTGAACTCAGGGGCACTCAACCACTGAGCCACATCCCCAGCCCAATTTTGTGTTTTATGTAGAGACAGGGTCTCACTGAGTTGCTTAGCGCCTCGCCATTGGTGAGGCTGGCTTTGAACTCTCCTGTCTCAGCACCCCTAAGTGCTGGGATTACAGGCTTGCACCACTGCGCCCGGCTAGTACATGGTTTTTGACTCAGTGAAATGGGAAGTCATTGACATATGTGAAACAAATGAATGACATGAAATGACTTAGATTTTTGTTTGTTTGTTTGTTTTTGAGAAAGGATCTTTTACCAATCAGCTGAAAGTTTTGTTGCTCAATTTGGATTGAAATCATGAATAGGCAAAGTGCAGTTTCCTTAGTGTTAGCTCTGAGCTTTGATGGCCAACAGCTCTCAGCATTTAGTGTTAGCACACTTGAACTTTGAATACCAGTGGAGGTTCCTTGAATACCAGTGATTCTGAGCTCCTTGTGTTTGCAGCTCTCCCCGTTGTTTTCCTCGCAGTGAAAGCTAGCAGCTACTGGGAGCTCTCTGGAGCTCTTTCAGAAGCCAGAGCTAGCAGCTTCCAGAGCTCTTCCTTGCTCCCTGCCATTCTCTAGCTGCTAACTGTCCTCAGTGTTACCAGCCCTGGCTGCTGGCTTCTTTTAGCTCACTGTTTCTTTGGCTCACTGTTTCTAACTCTTAGTGTAACCTGTTCAGCCTGCTCTTCTTGAGATAGAAATCATGAATAGGCAAAATAAAACTATCCTAAAGGGCTTTATTAGGACGTGTGCTGCAGGGGAAGCAGTACGCGGACAGTTCCAATAAGGGTACGGGGATGGTTGCTTATGCAGACAAGGTAGGCTCATACATGTGCAGTGTTCTGTTAGCCAACCATAGACTTTCTATTTAGTTATGGGCAGAGGAGAGGCTCCTTGCAAATCAGATTGGGGGTAGGTGAAGCAGCCACAGAAGGGCGGAGTCATCCAGAGAGGCTGTAGAGGAGTACCCTGGAATGGATCCACAACTGAAGCTTGCTGTAGCCAAAGCAAAAGCCTCTGAGTAGCCAAGTGGCTAGGAGCCATCTGATATAGCTATGGCTGGCTACAAGGCATTTAGGGGCAGCCATGGCTGTCAAAGATAGAAGTAAAACTTTTAAATACCTTTGGGGGGGCACTGGTTGCTTTTTTTCTATCTCAGGTCTAGCTATGTTGCCCATGCTGGTCTTAAACTCCTGGGCTCAAATGATTCTCCTCCTCAGTCTCCCTGGTAGCTGGGACTATAGGCAATGCCACTGTGCCCAGCTCCATGACTCAGGTTTTAAAAGATTGTTCTGACTGCTGTATTGGTTCTAGATTATGGATGTGTTTTAATCAGCTCTTTTTTTGCTGTGACTAAAAGACCCAACCAGAATAACTGTAGGGGATGCAAAGTTTATTTGAAGGCTCACAATTTCAGAGGTCTCAATCGGTAGATAGCCAGCTCCACTCCTTGGGGCTGGAGGTAAGGCAGAACATTGTGGTGGAAGAGTTTGGTAGAGGGAAACAACTCAAATGATGATCAGCAAGCAGAGACAGACACCACCTGCCATATACAAAATATATACCCCAAAAGTATGCACCCCCCCCGTGACCCACCTCCTCCAGCCATACCTTACCCACCTACCACTACCACTCAGTTAATCCCATCAATGGATTAATTCATTGATTGGGTTAAGACTCTCATAACCCAATCATTTCTCCTCTGAACCTTCTTTCATTGTCTCACACATGAGCATTTAGGGACAACTCACATCCAAACCATAACAGTATGGAAGGGGGTTACTTCGTATCGGGTTACTGGAGAAATGTGGGTGAGAGGTAGTGCTGCTTGGAGAAGAGCGGTAGTGGTAGTAACAGGGAGAAGTGATTACATTCTAAATATATTTTGAAGGTAGAGCTAACAGGATATCTTCATGGATAGGACATGAAATGTTAGAAGAAGAGAGAGGTCTGAATAACCAGTTCAATGTAAATCTTTGAACACAGGTGACTATATTCAATACCATATGCATGCTCCATCCCCTCCAAATCTACCCACTGCTTGATGAACAATGAGAGGCCCGTACCTAGAGTCAGCTGATCTATAGACTAGAAGTTAGCTTTGAGAGTGTTCTGGTTTGAAAGTTTTACCTAAGTATATGTAGATTAACTGTGCCAATAATATTTTTTCTTTCAAGAATCAGAACTGCACAGACCAAAAAAAAAAAAATCAGTGAGAGTAGAAGCTGAAAGAAATGGAGAAAAGGCAGTATTGAGACCTCATGAGTAAGCAGAAACCATGAATAAACAGGAGCTCTGAACAAACAAAAGCCATGAGGCAGCAAAAAGATACACAGAATAATGACAGATATGATAGAAAATAACCAAGGCAGATCAAATTCTCAGAAGAGTCAAGGGTCAGGCCTGGCTCACAGGCCAACACTGAAGCCAGAGGCAGTGCCTCTTACTAGAAGTATGAAACTGGTGCTAGACAGGCAAAAATGATAGGTGTCATCACCCATGTATAGCCAGGCTTGAGTCTGCTATGAAAGCCAGAACCACATAAGAACCAAAATTATGAGGGTGCAAGGAAGCCAGAAAAGCAGAGAAACCTATCATCTGCTGAAAGAAGCAGAAAAGTGCAGCAGATACTCAGAGAGAGGCACAGATGGCAGAGAATGTAGCCATGTGATCTGATCTGTTTTTAGCCCCATTCCAGAATGGCCTGGCTATACTGATCCCTACATGTTAACATCCCAAGAGGTTGCCTCTTGTATTCATTCAAATCACTTTTTCTATTTGAGCTAATCTGAGTAGTTTTTGGTTCATGTTCCAGGTGGTGAAGATGATATTTTAGCTGGAAATTGCCTCTCATTGTTCATCAAGCAGTGGGTAGATTTGGAGGGGATGGAGCGTGCATATGGTATTGAATATAGTCACCTGTGTTCAAAGATCTACATTGAACTGGTTATTCAGACCCCTTTCTTCTTCTAACATTTCATGTCCTATCCATGAAGATATCCTGTTAGCTCTACCTTCAAAATATATTTAGAATGTAATCACTTCTCCCTGTTACTACCACTACTGCTACTTACTTCCTAGTATGGACAATGGCAGATAAGGTATAGAGGGTGAAAATGCAATTATTTTGGTCTAAAGAGTTAACTGGAATCATGGGACGCATTTTGCATACTTTCTCTCATTTAATCTGTAGTATGTATAGGGTTCCATTACTAAGGCTCACAGAGGCTTAGTACAGTCCATCCTTACTATTCATGGATTTTAAATTGCAAATCCATCTCCTTGCTAAAATTTATTTGTGAACTCAAATCAATATTACTGGAACTTTAGTGGTCCTTCACAAACATGTGTAGAACAGTAAAAAATAAGAGTTTTTCAATGTGCACATTCCAAACTGAGGTTGAACAAGTCAATACCTGGTCTTATTTCAGCTCTTACACTGTAAACAAGTCTATTTAGTGCTATATTTTTCTTATTTTATTTCATTTTTGTGTTTTTGTTGCTGTTTTTGCCATTTAACATGCCTCCAGTTATAGTGCTGAAGTGCTGTCTGGTGTCCCTCAGCACCAGAAAGTTGTGATGTGCCTTCCAGAGAAAATACGTGTTATATGAGCATTATTCAGACATGAGTTATACAATGGTAAGGAATCAACAACACATATCAGGCACATTCAGATTGGTATGGCCATACACTACACCATATATTAAATAAGATATCTTTAAACAGAAATCCACATAAAATGAGCTTGTATATTGATTAGTTAATGAAAACATTGTATTTCCAGGAATGTAACTTTGTATTTCCCTTAGGAGTAATAGTCCATTAGCCAGTGCTAATTCAGAATTCACAAAGGCTTTATAGAACATAATTGCTGTGAAGAATGAGAATTGACTGTATCGTGTCCAGGATCAGACAATTTGTCTACATTCTTGATTCTGGGCAGTTTGTGCTCATTCCATCCCATCATGCTACCTTTTAGAAAAGAAAGAAAAGCTCTTGGGCTCAGCTTGCAGTGCTTCCTCCTCTGCATAGCGCTGCCTTCCCAAGAACTTGTTGCCTAGTTGAGAAATGAATGAATATGAAACAATTGTAAAAATTGCCAATTTTCTACTTTAGGGTTGGGATAATAATGGGAGGCGCATTTCTCCTCACTCTTCTCTTAAACATGTGTGCAAGACATTGCCAATCTATCACAGCTCCTTTTACTGCTGAGCCCAGATGAGGCTTCACAGTTCTCAACATAACTTCTCCCAGTGGATCAGAGTTGGCATCTAAGATGAAATCTTTATCTTCCTTGAATAATGTCTTGTTGTCCCAGGAAATTATTCAGTTCTTCCAGTGTCTTGGTTATTCACTGCATATGCAACAGGGGCAGGGGGACAGATGATGTTCCCTAGAATGAAAAAGATCATGGGCATCTCAGATAGCAGATAATGCAGAATTTAAGACAGAAGAAACAAGATTCTCCAGGCATTTGTTTTTACTGCAGACAGAGTGAGCAGAGGGGAAGTCAGAATAATGTAGGAGATGATGTTTACATAGCCGTGGGCAATGGAAGTTGTTACAGAAAAGGAAACCCTCATAATGCTGAATGGGGTATAAGGAGGTGCATAGATCTTTTGAGAATCATTGCTTCCAGAGACAATATCTAATTAGGATATCTTCTGAGAGTCTGCTTTGCTGCGTCACTGACTAACTCACAGTGAGTCAATGTGATACCCTTAAAGCAGTCTCATTAAAGTATCACTTATTTAAATCTGTGAAGCAGATAATAATTTTGAAAAATTAAGTCAGTATCTCAAGAGGTATAATGTCTAGGTGAGTCACTATTTTAATAAAGATGAAGGATAAAATAAAGTCACATCTGCTCTTCAGTTGAAAGACAACTTTTTAAAATTTTTATTTGTTCTAATTAGTTATAAATGACAGTAGAAGGCATTTTGATACATTGTACACAAATGGAGCATAACTTCTCATTCCTCTGGCTATGCATGGTGCTGAGTCATACCAGTAGTGTAATCATACATGTATATAGGGTAGTAATGTCTGTCTCATTCTACCATTGAAGGACAATTCTGCCTTAGTTTCCCAAGTAGCTGGGATGATAGACATTTGCCTCTACACCTAGTTTATAAGACCAATCTTATCTCTGCTTTCCCAAGTTATTCCTTAGTAATCCATCAAGGAAGAATGTTAAAAATAGCCAACATTTATTGATGGAGTGCTTTCATTTTTACAATAAGTGACCTTGTAACAGAGTCTCAAATTGCCTCTCAAATCTACCCCTCTTCCATAGTAACACGATTCCTAAATTTCAGCTGTGCACAGAACTGCTTGGAATTTCCCATCCTTCCTTGCAGCTAAGTGTGACCACATGACTAGGTTCTTGACAATGAGATACAAGTAGAAGTGATGCATGGAAGCTCCTGACAGTTTTCTTTCAAAGATAGATGGTACATGCCCTTTCTCTCTTCTTCATCTCTTCCTCCATCCTGCTTCCTGGAACACAGATGTGATGACTGCCACTCTAACCACCATCTTGGATCATTAGGGCAAGGGCCACAGCTGAGGAATGAAGTACAGAAATTGAGCCTGGACTCCTCAGGAGTTGGTGGAGTAGCTCTGGACTTTCTGCCTCAGGATTTCTAAAAGAAAAATAAATGATATTGTTTAAGCTATAAATGTTTCTGTTTCTAATACTAATCCAAACTGACACACCCTATACATTAGGTACTGTAATATATCAGTTTTGTATATGAGGAAATTATGACTTAGTCAGATGAAATCATTTGCCAGTGTTGCACATCCAGTAGATGGAGGAGTCAGGATCAGAACCCTGATTTTGGCCAAAGCCCATGGACTTTCCTACTTCTTGGTGCTTACTTTCAGATCATGAGAAGAGTACTTCTGTGGCTGGAAAGAAGACTTTTACAAAGCTGAAAGTATATGGTCATGAGACTACAGTCTCCAAGTTGCCTTTCCATCATCTGTTTCAAAAATGAAAGTCATGTGCCCTAGGGTCCTGGTGAGACTCAATTGCATATCGCCTTGAGAATTCTGGAATATCTCTGCCACCACCAGAGGTCTGATTTGCATGAAGATTCCCATGCCTTCTAGGAGAAAAGGTAAAAAGTGTATAGAGAACTAATGATTAGAACCCTAGAGAGAGAGCTGATGGCCTTCAACAGAGATAGGATGAAATAGGCCTTCATCCTAGGGGGAGAGCAGAGACCTGGTACTGGAAAGGGATCATGGTGGGCAGTGGAAGGGCCTGTCAATCTTACTGTGAGGCACAATAAGAAATGTGAGGGAGGCTGAGGTAGGTGGTATCACAGAGTAAGTCCCAGCCTAGACCTTAGATGATTAAAGGATCTTCGTGAAGCTATGCAAGTCCAAACACACTTGTTTAGAGGCCAGATTATCTAAGCTTTGCTGAAAAAGTCTTCACTCTTTACAGGAGCAATTTCTTTCCATTTGGGGGTTAGAAAGGGCTTTGGTGTATTGAATAGAGACAAAATTGACATTTGTGGTCAAGGTTGGAGAATAAAGGAGTCAAATTGGCAGCACCAGAAGAAACAATGCGAAGGGAGAAAGTAGACCCCCTTCTTCATGACTACATCAAGAGGAGAATCAGAACTAGTGGTGGATAAGGGCACATGGTTGGTTTATTGGAAGACCTGACAGAGGCACACCCTGGGGCACATCTGATAACAATATGTTCCTTTGGAACTTTGATGGGATATTAAAAAGTATGTTTCATTAGTCAAACATGAGAGGGCAAATATTGTATGATTCCACTTACCTGTTGTACCTAGAATAGTTGAATCCATAGGCAGAAAAACAATGGCTAGTAGGTTCTTAGGAGACAGAAGATGGGAGTTATTGTTTAATGGGTACAGAATTTCAATTTGGAAGGATGAAAAAGTTCTGGACATGGGTGGTGATAATAGTTGTACAACAATGTGAATATACTTAATGTAATTGAAAATATACACTTAAAAATAACTAAAAGTGGGCTGGGATTGTGGCTCAGTGGTTGAGTGCTTGCCTCACATGGGTGAGGCACTGGGTTCAATCCTTAGCACCACATAAAGATAGATAAAATAAAGGTACTGTGTTCATCTTTAAAAAATCTTTAAAAAATAATTAAAAGTTGGGCATGATGATGCATGCCTGCAATCCCAGTGACTTGGGAAGCTGAGGCAGGAGGATTGCAAGTTCAAAGCTAGCCTGGGCAACTTAGACCCTGTATCAAAATCAAAAATAAAAACTAAAGAGCTGAAGATGTAGCTCAGTGGTAGAGTATCCCTGGGTTCAATATACAGTACTAAAAAAAGAGTTAAAATAGTAAATTTTATGTTATGTATCTTCTAGCACACATGCACACACGTTTTAATATGCAGGGCATATGTTTTCCCCCAAATCTGTACCTCCCCCTGAGGAAAGGCACCTCAAATAACCCAGTACCACACTGAAAAGTCCTGTACCTTTTGCTGATTCCTGCCTTGACTCTTCTGCTCTGTTGTTCAACTTACCTAATCATTGGGTTTCATATTCCATTTTTGAACTCCTTGTTCCTTAGACTTAATGAAGATTTGGCATCTAAGGCTCAATTGCTGATATATATTCCTAGGATCCATGTTCAGTATTATATCTCAGCTGCTCTGTGCAACTTGACACCCCTGCTCCCCCAAATGATTCCCACCTCCTGAGTCTCACTTTTATCTCTGGCCCTCCTGTGTGCAGTTAGAGGAAGGGCCAGACAGATACCTAATAGCTGAAGCCCATATGAATATCTCACCCCTCTAAGCCCCTAGACTCTAGGATCTAGAGCACATATTGTCTACACACCTCCTTGAGACACTCCTTGTGGTGTGATAAGACTGAGGCCAGAGCTGAACAAGCCATTCTGGGGATGAAAGGACAGGACATCAGGCAGATCAGACTCAGAGGCCTA
This sequence comes from Geosciurus inauris, assembly GCA_004024805.1. Classification (NCBI taxonomy): domain Eukaryota; kingdom Metazoa; phylum Chordata; class Mammalia; order Rodentia; family Sciuridae; genus Geosciurus; species Geosciurus inauris. Next base: position 29,360 of record PVHX01011732.1, read on the forward strand.
TAAGTGGGCGGTGGCTCATGTAGCCAGCCTAAGGGTCAAGCAGTTCAGGACCCACAGGTCATTTTATTTTGTTTTCTTTCCCATCTGGATGAAAGCTGAGGCCTCCCTGAGAATGAGCTCTAGATGAGATTGCCTCAGTACCCAATTCCACAGTCTGGAATAACACACAGATTTTCATAGCTTTCTGGGAGTTTCTAGAAGTTTATGCTCTCTGACCTTCTCTGCCTCTAGGCATCTGCTTTAAGTTGTGCTGGCTCTGTTTTGTTCTGGCCATAAAAAAGGAAAACTCAGGCCTTTTATGAGGTACTCCTCTATCAACCAAAAAATTTATAACACTTGTAATTTGACAGACTTGATCAGACAAGCTGTGTGTGTGTGTGTGTGTGTGTGTGTGTGTGTTTAGTGCTTAGCCCATTACCATCTTGCATAATTTCCCTTTTCCTTCCTTTCCCCATTCCAGAGTACCCTCAAAATTCAAAACCTTTCTATTTATTCTTTTTATTCAGTATTTCTCACCTTAATAGGAACACTGGTACTACCAAACTTCAAGGCAATACAATTCTCTTTACTGTTATACTCTTTAAATTTACATTTCTCTTCTATCAACTAAGCCAAACATTTTCAAAATAAAAATATCAATATGTTCCATGTTACTCGAATAAAATAAAAAGTTCAAACCCTTAAAAATTGACCTTGTAAGATAGACCTTCCATATTTAACCCAAACAGAAACCTTCTTTCTCCTCCTCAGATCCTGCAGCAGTTCCTAAATCTGGTTGTATATCTACCTAAGGACATTCCTGGACCAAATTACAGAGACACTAACAGTAAATGAGGGTGGAACCTAGGATTCTGCATTTTTTTTTGTTGTTGTTTTGGTACTGGGGATTGAACTCAGGGGAACTCGACCACTGAGCCACATCCCTATCCCTATTTTGTGTTTTATGTAGAGATAGGGTCTCACTTGAGTTTCTTACCACCTCACTGTTGCTGAGGCTGGCTTTGAACTCACAATTCTCCTGTCTTGGTCTCCCAAAGCGCAGGGATTACAGGCGTGCACCACCATGCCCAGCTGGATTCTGCATCTTAACAAAATTTCCTGTACTTATCAAGGAATATTGGTCAGGTTGTCTTCATTTTTAAGAACTCAATAGTCCCATGATGCTACTGGCTACCACATAAGACAGTGCAGTTATAGAACATTTCCATTACTGCTGAAAGTCCTAAAGAATAGCCTGGTCTTGACTATTTGCTGTACAAAACATTTTCTGTGATATTTAACAAATACCTCATCCTTCCTCCACCTTCCCGATTCTTACCATGCCACCTGGATTCTCAGTGCCTAGCCAGAAAATTCCCCTATAGCCTTGGCATCTTCTTTGACCTTTCCTGTTGCTTCTTGGCCTCAATTCATTTCCTCAGCTCAAGGCCAGGATGTGGTATTGGTGTTCTCTTTGCTTCTGGTAAGTGCTTCCACACTCTTTTTTTTTTAATTTTTTTTTTTTTTTTAGTTGTAGATAGATACAATGTCTTTATTTTTTATTGCTTTGTATGTGGTGCTGAGGATCGAACCCAGGGCCTCACGCATGCGAGGCAAGCGCTCTACTGCTGAGCTACAATCCCAGCCCCTGCTTCCACACTCTTGAGAGAGAGTGTCACTTGAAGGCTCAGGCCATTTGGCTATTATCTTGTTCCCCTTCTTATTGCTTTACTATTCCTCATTCAGCGAAGACTTTCACACTTAACTTATAGTGTTCCCCTGTGCCTCCAACCTTGCTGTCATCCCAGATAATGTAAATATCCAGCAAACAATTAGCCCTCAGTTCCTTGACCTTTTCATCTCCAACAAAAGTAAGAGTTAACACGTGTTACATGCCAGTTACTGTTCTAAGATATCCATTTGTTATGTATTAATTCATTTGATTCCATAGCAGCCCTATACAACAGAGCCACTATTTTCACTTTCACTTTACAGATCAGGAAACAAGTAATCTTCTCGTGGTACCATAAAGTAGTAAAGGCAAGATCTAAATTCAGTTGTGCTAGTCCCAGACAGTACCTGCTTCCATACTACACATTTTCTTCTTCCAATGATGGATGGTCTTTCTTCCATTCCACCTGTTTACTCACTTCTGTTGTACCACAAACCCTACCATCACCACTACCTACATGATTTCAAGTCACTAATTCAAGCATCCCACCTTCTGACCAGCTTTTTTTGTTGTTGTTTTTGAAGTACTAGGGATTGAACTCAGGGTCTTACACAGACTGGGCAAGGGTTCTACCACTAAGCTGCATCCCCAGACATTTTATTTTTTATTTTGAGATAGGGTCTCACTAAGTTACACAGGCTGAGCCGAGCGTGGTGGCTCAAGCCTGTAATCTAGCACTTAGGGAGGCTGAGACAGGAGAATCGCGAGTTCAAAGCCAGCCTCAGCAACAGCGAGGTGCTAAGCAGCTCAGTGAGACCCTGTCTCTACATAAAACACAAAATAGGGCTGGGGATGTGGTTCAGTGGTCGAGTGCCCCTGAGTTCAATCCCCAGTGCCAAAAAAAAAAAAAAAGTTACAAAGGCTGACCTTGAACTTGAGATTCCCCCTGCCTCAGTCTCCTGAGTATCTGATATTATAGGCATGTACCATGGTGCCTAGACAGACCAACTTCTTTTCCCTTCAGCAGGGAAATAAAAACAACAATAAAAGTAATAATAATAGCATATTACTATTAAGTGCTTTTTAATGTTATCTTATTCCTCACAATAATTCTATTGAGAAGGTAAGTATTATTACTACTGTTTTACAGATGAGAAAATTGAGACATTATGAGGTTAATTGGCATGGCTTACATGCCTCATGGGTGGGAAAGCCAGTATTTGAACCCAGACTCCAGAGTCCACATTCTTATCTATTATGTTTAGGATGATGAGAGCTGGGCACAGTGGCACACACCTTTAATCCCAGCACTTAGGGAAGCTGAGACAGGAGAATCACAAGTTCAAAGCCAACCTCAGCAATGGCGAGGTGCTAAGCAACTCAGTGAGACCCTGTCTCTACATAAAACACAAAATAGGGCTGGGGATGTGGCTCAGTGGTCAAGTGCCCCTGAGTTCAATCCCCAGTACCAAAAAAAGGATGATGAGTCTGAGTCTGATACGATGGAAAAAATTATATCACCTAGGAAATTTTTTTCAAAATACCCATGCCTACCCTTGTGTTTAAATATTTGATTGAAAGCCTCTCAGATTATGTGGATATTTGCTTCATAGCAAGAACCATTTCATTTCAACAACCCCGTAACTTGTTTTCTGGCTTAGTTTAATCTGTTGTCCTGCTACTCTTGGTCTGGATGACTTTACACAAACAGGACAAGGCTGGGCCTGAGAATGGAAGCATCATAAGGAACACATTTAAATGAAAAAGCACCAGTACCAATAGTTTGAAGTGAAAGGACCAGACTGAAGCCATTTTGTGACTCTAGGCCTCTTGTCCAGAGCCCTAGGTCCCCCACCCAGTTACTGGAAGTTGCAACACAATCAACGGCACCCCTCCCTGGCGCCAAAAAGTGGTGCTGCAACTTGAGTCGGCTAATCAGAAGGCCAGGCAATGAGCTCACTGTAGCCAGACCTATCAATAACCTAAAGGTCAACTGGGCCCATTGTAGCCAGACCTATCAGTCTAAAGGCCCACTGACCACCCAGTGACTTCACCCATCCCCATCCAATCCTACTGCTGTTCCCCCTGCGCGCGTTTTCCCTTACCCAATCATGTAACGCCAAGGCATGTACTCCCCTGATTGCGATTGTAATCCATAAAAATCCCTGCTCCCCTAGACTCGGCGCCGCGCTTCCTAACCCGCTGCGTCAGTGAAGGTTGGCAGACCCAGCTCGAGCTTGAATTAAAGACCCTT
>PVHX01011732.1:33364-62794 GCA_004024805.1 Geosciurus inauris
CACGCTTGTAATCCCAGCACTTAGGGAGGCTGAGACAGGAGGATCGCGAGTTCAAAGCCAGCCTCAGCAATGGCGAGGCACTAAGCAACTCAGTGAGACCCTGTCTCTACATAAAACACAAAATAGGGCTGGGGATGTGGCTCAGTGGTCGAGTGCCCCTGAGTTCAGTCCCTGGTGCCAAAAAAATAAATAAATAAAGACCCTTTTGTGATTACATCGGAATCGGACTCCTGGTGGTCTCTGGTGGTCTCGAGTCTGGGCATTACAGAAGGGGCCAAGACACTCAAGGATGGAAAGATTTCTTCACACATAATACATGATATGTTATTAATTATGTCCATTTGATTCAATCCAATTGCCAGGAAAAAGACCTGCTGCTTAGCTGGGGTTAGTTCAGGAAGGCAGTTTACTTCTCATTAATATGATGCCTTTTACTCTAAGAAGTACAGCAGAATGAGAGGAGAACAAGGAAGGTGTTCTTGGCATAGGTCCAGGGGAAAGGCAGTCTGGTTGAAACTGTTCAGTTCCCTCAGTCAGGAAGCAGCAATCTACGTAAACAGGAAGTAGACAAGGTTGGGGGAGAGGGCAGTGGTTAGCTGGTGAGAAACAAGAGCTGACACCAGATGGTGTTAGGTGGTTATGTGCAAAAGAGATTCTGATACAGGACTGAGGCTTTGCATGTTAATTACCCTAGGTCTTATATGGGAGGCCTTGCTTCACCAAGGTGTCTGTGCAGATGTGTTCAGTCCTATTTTCAAATGGATAAATACGTTTGAGCACCTGCCTTTTCCAAGTTGTCTGCTAAGTAGTTTTATTTTATCTTATTTAGTTATCTCAACATTCTGTGGGGATGGGATTAGGTGGGGAAAAATAAAACTGGCTCAAAGGGATTAAGTTACTTTGCCCAGATTTATTTATTTCATGCCACTATACAGCATTTTGGAAAACTGTCTCCTTTCTGAAAAGAAAATGTTAAGCATAACCTATTAAATGATGATTTATTAGATTTCTAGGGTTGTCAAAGCAAATTTTCATAAACCTAGTGGTTTAAAACAACAGAAATCTGTTCTCTCACTGTTCTGAAGGCCAGAAGTCTGAAATCAAGGTGTCAGCAGGGCCACGCTTCTGAAGGCTCTAGTAGAGAACACTTCCTTGTCTTGTTCAGCTTCAGGTGACTCCAGGCATTCTTTGGCTTGTGGCTTTATAACTCCAGTCTTTGCCTCCATCTTCACATGGCTTTTCCTCCCTATGCATGTATTCGCCTTTTCTCTCTCTTATAAGGATACTCATTGTTGAATTTAAGGCCCACCCAGATGATCTCATTTCAAGATCCTTAACTTAATTACAGCTACAAAGACCTGTTGTCCAAATAAGGTAACAGTCACAGAGGCTGGGTATTAGGATATGGACATATCTTTTTTTGGAGCCAACATTTAACTAACTATAAGGGGAATCATTATTAAAATATAAGTGCTGATTTTGTAATATTTTTAAAACAACCACAGAATTGAGAGGGACATAATCTTGATTAGAGTTCTCATTTCCAGATCTCTATTCTTTAAAAGCAGGAACTTTTCCAAAATGCCATCCCATTTACTTCCCCTATTCAACCTTCTAAACCTTAAGCTTATCAGAATCCCAGAACAAGAGGGAAGTGTGACACAAAGACATGTCCATTTTGAACATGCCCTCCAAGTGAAAATGTTATATCCCTCTTATAATGCACACATCCACACATAGTTGAGAATTGCTTGGAGGAAATGCCATAACCCAGGCTGATGCGTAAAGTGGATCGTATTGTGCATTTAGGAAAGAGAGAAAAATCTACCAGTAGTGATCAAGGAGGCTAAAAATTGGATGGGTCTGAAAAGCCTCAATCCAAAGATAAGAACTGAAAAGAAGGGTCTTATTATTAGAAGAGAGTAACACTGTTGTCTGTGTGATCTGTCTGAAATACAAATGTAATCACATCACTCTCTGCTTGAGATCTTTCACTGGCTCCCTATGAATACTGGATGAATTTCAGATTCCTTACTACAGCAAACAATTTTTTTTTTTTTACTCTTTTTGGTTAATTTCTTACCACTTTGTCTCAAAGACTGTTCCTGCCATATCCAAATGCTCACTATATCCCAAATAAGTCATGTCCTCTGTTGCTTTCTAGCCTTGATCATGTTGTTCCATATTCTTGGAATGTTCTCTCTTTGCCTCACAATTCTTATTGACCCATCCAGACTACTTTTCCTACTATCCCATCTGTGATCCTGTATTAATAAACCTCTGTGTTCCCTTCATTGAATTGACATCTCCCTCTACTATGATTCCAAATATCTCTGTTCCAAATCTCAAGGCTGTTTGCCTTGTGGTCTATCTACCTATCCTCAATACTTTAAAAGCCTTTAGAAGAACAGAACTATGTCATACTCATCCCTGAATTTCTAGTGCCTTGTAGGTGCTCAATAAATGTTTGCCAAAAGGTGAAAATATCGAGCCCTCATTGTTTCAAGTTTGAAGTGCTCATTTTGGTGACAACGACATTCAGGGTATTATTTAAAAAAAAAAAAAAAAAGAAAGAAAGAAAAACCTATCAGGATGGAAGCATAGGCAGAGAAGAATACAGAGGCAATCTTGGAAGTAAATAAGGAGACTCAAGAAGAAGGAATTACATGAAACTGAGAGTGAGGTTATTTAGTTTAGAGACATAATGTGAGTGTTTTGAGACAGATTAGTGGCCTTCAATCCATTCTCTTACCTGCAGCACAAAAACTACTAAAATGGAATTCGTTGGGTTTCCCCTTCAGTATTACATTAGAAAAGGGGGCAATGATGACAGATGAACTACATCTAGAGTGTCAGCACTGACACCAAGCGGGTATATGGTTCTGGGATGAATCGAGGATAAGAGGAAAAAGGGAAGCACATGCAAGAAAGAAGAGGAATTTGATATTGATCCCCATGTATTGATACACATATGTTGGTGAAGAGTCTACTGTGTTCTCGGTACCTGCTACTCTTAGCTAATTTCAAGGGAAATGGACCATTTTGCCCATCCCTAGCATTTGTTCTAAGGAAATATGATCCATAGGCAGGCAACAGCTAGTGGGTCTTGGCATAAGAGCTGTTTTTAGTTGGATGTGATGGTGAATACCTGTAATTCCAGCTACTTGGGAGGCTGACGAAGGAGAGTTGTGAGTTTGAGGCCAATAGTGAGACTGCGTCTCAAAAACAGAGCTTTTCACCAGGCGTGGTGGCACATGCTTATAATCCCAGTGGCTCGGGAGACTGAGACAGGAGAAGCACGAGTTCAAAGCATCCTCAGCAAGGGCGAGGCACTAAGCAATTCGGTGAGACCCTGTCTCTAAATAAAATACTAAAATAGGGCTGGGATGTGGCTCAGTGCTGCAGTGTCCCTGAGTTAAATCTCTGGTAACAACAACAAAAAAAGAGCTTTTTACAAAATGATGTTGTATCCTCCAAATCAGTTGGATCACACAGTACAGTATAATAGAAATACAAGGTTTAAAACAAAAGTACACACCAATTGGACTAGTTTCTTAACTTTCATGTACCTTCAATTTCCTCATTAGTAAAATGGGCATGATAATAACAATACATACATCGTAAGTTTGCTTTTAAGGTACAATGGAAGCCAGATGCAGTGGCATGGGCCAGGAATCTCAGCTACTCAGGAGATTGAAACACAAGGATTGCAAGTTATAGGTCAGCTTTGGCAATTTTTAGCAAGACCTTCAAAATAACAGTGTATGACAATGTATTTCAGTGGTATAGCGCCTTTGGGTTCAATCCCCAGTTACCCCCCCCCCCAAAAAAATACAATGTGTTATTATGAGGAAAGTTCTTCATAAGGGATCAATAAAGGCTGGGGCTATAGCTTAGTGTTAGAGCACTTGCCAAGTATGCAAGAGGCCCAGGTTCAGGCCCCAGTACCACAAAATAAATAAATAAATAAAAAAGAATAAATTTACAAAAGTAAGCATCATCTATTATTTTTTTTTAATATTTTTTAGTTGTAGGTGAACATAATACCTTTATTTATTTTTATGTGGTGCTGAGGATTGAACCCAATGCTTCATGCATGCGAGGCAAGTGCTCAACCGCTGAACCACAACCCCAGCCCCATCATCTATTATTATAACTAGTAAGAGACAAATATGCTTAAGTACTACTTTCTGAACTAAAGGAATAATAGTCATCTTTTTCTAGCATAATGGGACCTGTATTAGTCAAGACTCTCATTTGCAAGTGACAGAAACAACTCAAACCAGCTTAAACAAAACAGAGGGCTTTATTGTCTATCTGAAAAGCTTAGGGTTATCTATACCAGTTTCAGTGCAGCTGGTTTCAGGGGTGCAAAGTGACAGTAGGTCTTGGCTTCTTTTTATCTTTCAACTCTGCTTTCTTCTATGCTAATTTTATTCTCAGGAAGATGTCTCTCATAGAAGCAAGATGGCTGTTTGGTAGTGCCAGACTTGCATTTCCATAACGTAGGTATCTTCTAAACCTGGTAGAAGATCCAGCAAAAACACTGGCCCTTTTTCTCATTAGCCCAGATTTGATCACAGGCTTATTCCTGTACCAGTTATTGTCTGCTTGATTTGCTGAACCTAGATCATGTGCCTACCATTGAGTGAGTAGTAGCGCCTTTCCACCAAGATAGATCTAGAGCAAGGCAATGGAGGCACATAGGGATAGAATCAGGTTTCAGGGAACTTGAAACTATAATTTGGGCCTCTCTTTAATAAAAATAACAATAAAAATAAAATAAAAACATGTATAAAAGTGAGTTTTATTTAGAATGACAAAGTAAATCACAAATTATTGGAATCTTTGAAGTTTAGATTATTTTCTTCTAAGATCTAGTTAGGCAACTTACCAAAAATGCTATTCTAGAATGCTTGTTGATTATGATCTGGCTTCCTCTCCACACCTACATGAAAAATAGAAAGTCTGGTGGTCCACTTTCAGAATATACTATTCAGCCTTAATTGGATTCAATTGTAGCCATTTTAATTACAGCCCTTCCCTTTGCCCGCCCTTCTTTTTTTTTTTTTTTGGTAGTTGTAGATGGACAACATGCCTTTATTTTGCTTGTTTATTTTTATGTGGTGCTGAGGATCAAACCCAGTGCCTCATGCGTGCTAGGCAAGCACTTTGCCACTGAGCTACAACCCCAGCCCCTGCCTGCCCCTCTTTTAAAATTAGCCAGTCGGGTAGTTTATAACCCCAAACTCTTCTAATCAGAGTGAATGGGGGCAATGTGTTAGGTTGGAGATCTAAGCAGGTGGACTGCTCACCCAGGCCCGCTTGATAGCCAGGTTCCAGTAGCACCCCCTTCTGGCAGAAGTAAAGGTTTGCCTTGCCCACCCACTTTCGAACACATTTGATCTTTTGTGCACCTCGTTCCCAGCATTTACAGGGACACATGCAACAGAAGGGCTCTGAAGCTTAAGCTTTCTCAACTTCTCAGTAAATCCTCCTCTGGACACAAGGCAAACAAAAAGAGCAGATGTCCATTTCTTAATAGCAGATTCCTTGTTTTAAAGAATGGAGATCTGGATATATATCCAAGTAACTCTGTTCAGGCCACCACATCTGGGGAACCTTGGGTCTTGGCAGTACAAGTGATCATCATTTTGTACTTTGTGGCACTGGCCAAACCCAGCTGGATTTTTGCTATACTGATTTTAACAGCTCTGCACTCACGTAATTCAGTGTTTTTAAAGGCCATGTTTTATTTGGCACTGTTGCTTTCAACAAACTTACAGGGACTGTTGGCCCCAGAAGCCAAAAGCTGAACCTGTCCTGCCACAGCTTTGGGCCATGTGCTATTTCTTTTTTCCCTCTGCCTTTTCTTCCACCGTTTAATTATCTTCTTCCTCCTGTTTTCCTCCATCTTTTCTTCCTTCTTCCTCCCTGATTGTTTTGACAGATCGTCTTTTCTTCCTTCTTCTTTTCTTCCTCCCTGATTGTTTTGACAGATCATTGAGTTCAGACAGTACATCACACATGAGGCCTAAATTATGAGCAAATTCCATTGACGTCAAGCCATTTGTACATCCAGTGAATTTGGCTCAATTTTTGGCATCCCTAAACTGTGTCCATTTGAGACACACAAGTGCCTTCAGGGTAACAGAGGCATTCCAGATGGCTGTGTTCAGAAAGACTCCCCAGCACACTGCTTTCCATCTAGGCCAGCACTCGGAATGCCATAGGCCACTGTCGGCACATCCCCACAGTTGATGTTGACTTTTAGAAGGAACGCAGCAAACGTACTGTGACTTATCAGGGGAAACCTGCAGATGATTAACCCTGGGTCCATTATAGGTTGCATTTCCACCCAAGTGGACTCCAGGCAGGGGGTAAAAGCAGGGTAAGAGAGAGGGCAGACAGAGTGGAACACCAGGAGTTTGGCAGCAATTATAAACATTTTCACCAGCAAAGGAGACACGATAGAAGGAGGGAAAAAAACACTTAAAGAGAGACAAATGTGGGTTCAGGCCCCTGCTATTTCATTACCTGTGTGAATTGACAGAGTGTGGTGACATCTGCCCAACGGTTCTTTCTCATACCTCTGAAAATAGCAACCTCTTTCCTTAAGAGTACTTCATTCCTAATTCATATGGCCTCAGGGCTCTGTCGTCCTACCCCAACCCTTTCTCCCTCCTACCCCTCAGAGATTGTACCCAGTGAGGTCACTTTCAGTGTCACAGCACTGGAATATAGTGAATAAAGCACATGGTTCATGCTAGTCCATTATTGTCCTTCCTTGAAAGTTTCCACATTTTCCATATTGAATCAAAGCTTTATAGGAATGTTAACATACCTTACAACTGCAAAATAAGAAAGAAAGGAAAATAGCTGTTACACTAGCTGGAAGAAACAGAGACGTCCAAAATAAAAAAGCCATGCCTCTACTTCTCTGAATCACTGCCACAACTCCCTAGATTTATGGAGACAATGTGGGATTGTACATATGTGAATTCTTTCAAGGGTAAAAGGAACTTTTGTTTTGTTTTTTAAAACCATGTTATCTGCAAACTTTTCTAAAGTATTTCACATACTTCCCATACTTTAAAAATGAATGATACCATATTTAACCTCCTCTAGATGGCCAGGGTCATCAAAATAAACATCAATTAGTAGGCTGTGAGATAAAGTCTTTTTTAAAGACTGTCCCAGCCTACACTTCCTAACTCCTGCCTGCTTGAGTTAGGCCTCATTCATGGCCAAATCCTTGGTTTTCTTCCTGTCTTGTATCTCCCTTCCTGGTGTGTTTTGCATTCCTCTAGTTCCTGAACTTCTGTTTGCTTCCTACTTCTAGTTTAGCAGTTTCCCTTTAGATCTCACCTGTGATACAGCCGCTCTGTGACTGACCTTTGGTCCTCTTCTTCATATGCCATTCTGCTTTTGCCCTTGGGCCCTATTTTGCCTCCAGCTGGCAACTGTACTCAGCCAGGCTGGGGTCCCATGACAAGAGATCAGATGCTAGAGTTTCTGTCTCCTTTCACATGGTTAAATGGACTGGGATCATTTATTGCAAGGACAAACAACCTTATTCACTACAATAACTCCCAGAGTAAGATTTAAAATAGATGGGACAAGGGGAAGGATTATGGAAGACAGTAGTAGTCCTACCGCAGAAGATATACTATAATTAGGCAGTATGGAAATCAGTTCTCTAGGGAGTGTCAATTATACTTTTATTAATTGATTGAATTACAAATGCATCTTGGAACTGTCAAATTTCCAAGCCGCACAGCTAGACTCACTGCTGGCCCCTATCCTGCTCAGGCCTCACTTTCTCTTGCGTCCTCCCTGCAGACCCATGAATCTGTGACTCCTGATTTTACATTTTCTTTCTGCTTCAACAGGGCCATCTCTTCATCTCTGTAAAAATGATGTAAAGATAGTAAAATATGAAAATATCTCTATATACATGTTGAAAGTGCATCTTAAGGGGAGCTAGCATGCTGTAAGCATCATTCTGAATGAATGGATGCCCTTGTTTAAAACTATAGGAAACATTGCAAAGGACAAGTCATGTCAAATTATAAGTTTAAATTAAGTGTAACTGTTTCAGCCCCATTTTAAGAACTTCAGAGAACCCTGATGTTATGGTTTGGATCTGGAATATCCCCCAAAGACTCATGTGTTGAAGGCTTGGTCCTCAATTAAGTAGTGTTCATAGGTGGGGCTCTGAGGCAGTGATTGGATCATGGGCTCAGACTTTTATCAATGGCTTAATCCATTGATGGATTAATAAAGTGATGGTACTATTGGGACGTGGTTTAAACCATGATAGAAGGGACGTAGCTGGAGGAAGTAGGCCCCTGGGAGAGTGTCCTGAAAAGGTATGACAGGAATGTCCTTTTCTCTGTTTCTCTCTCTGCTTCCTGGCTGCCATGAGGCGAGCAGCTCTGCTCTGCCACATCCTCTCTACCATGATGCTCTGCTTCACTACAGGCTCACAGCAATGGAGCCAGCCAACCCTAAACTGAAAGCTCTGGCACCATGAACCAAAATACATCTTTCCTCCTTAAGTTGTTTTTCTCAGGTATTTGTTACCGTGATAAAAAGCTAACATACCTGACAATTCAGTCTTATGTTCTTGCAGCCCACTGAGTAGCTGCTCCTTTTCTTTCCTCTTTTACATGGAGACCCATCGACCCATCCTGACACAGAATGCACATACAATCCTAGCATGCAGAAATTTGCCCCTTCTTTCCAACCCTTCTGTTTACCCTATGCCCTGTTTTGCTCATTCTGACTCTGTGCTCACATGGTGTCGTTTAATGTAGTGATTCTCAATTCATTCAGACAATTTTTTAAAAAATATGATGTCCAGACACAAGCACAGTCAATTGAATCAGATTTTCTGGGACTGGGCCTAAGCATAGAATTTTCTCCTCTCAATATTTTATTAGGAACATGTTTTAAACATATGAGAAAGTTGAAGAAATTTAGAGGGCACCATATATACCCACTACCTAAATTCTACCATTAGCATTTTATCACACATCTACCCATCTAGTAACATTTTATTACCATCTATGGTCTATCTATATTTATTAACAACCTTCTAACTATTCACTAATCCATGTTATTTTTTGATACATTTAAAAGTAGGTTGATTACCTTGGGTGAAGAGAAAGGGAATGAGGAGTTAGTTTCACTTTTTATAGAATTTCTGTTTGGGGTGATGAAAAAGGTTTGGAAGTAGTAGATGGTTGCACAAAATTGTAAATGTAATCAATGCCACTTAAATTTATAACTTATGGTTATAGTGATAAGTTTTATCATATAGTTTTAATCTATAAAAAACTTTTTCATTATTCTTTTTTTTTTTTTTTTGGTACTGAGGATTGAACTCAGGGGCACTCGACCACTGAACCACATCCCCAGCCCTATTTTGTGTTTTATGTAGAGACAGGGTCTCACTGAGTTGCTTAGCGCCTTGCCGTTGCTGAGGCTGGCTTTGAACTCATGATTCTCCTGCCTCAGCCTCCCTAAGTGCTGGGATTACAGGTGTGCACCACCACGTCTGGCTTCATTATTCTTTATACTGTACACCTAAACTACACATATTCCATCTTATCTACTGAGCAACAACAATTTAAAGACAAATGAATAGTATTCTTTGCCCACAGGAAAATGCTTATCAGTTCCTGTCAGGAACACCTACTCCCTTCTCTTCCCTTTTCTTCACTTATAGAAGGTCTACCTTTTTGTAGGAATCGGTGTATAACTTAATACCTCCTGAAGAGTCTTGCTATTGTAGCCACCACCATTCTCCCTTTCTTTTGAATTTACTTAATATCTCTGCCATTCATCTTAGTCCCAAATTAAATACTACTTTATTTCATAGTCACTTTCATTTCAGGAAGAGAAGTAGCATGCTGCCATGTCTCTGGGATGCATCCTCACCCCTCCCCTGCTCTCTTGTTATTGCTTTTCACAGGCTGTCTTGTTCTTTGGCCCTTGATGGATTAAAGCAATGAGAACCATCTTCAGAGACTAGTAGCAAGGGAAGGGAGAAGCCCATGTATTTCTTACTCTCTGTTTTCCTGCTTCCTGTGGAGTCTGGCAGTCATCCACTAGACAGCCCCTCCCTTCCTGATCCCAGTTCTACTCGGGCAGTTCCCTTCTCTGCCCAACAGCCCAGGCTGTAACACCCTCTTCTTTTAGTGTCACCCATGCAACGAAGGGAATGGTTTCCTGATTTTGCTAATCTGTGTATCATTTTGCCATTCTGTATTTAGCATCTTCACTCTTCCATTCATTTGTTAAAAAAGAAACCAAAAACCTTTCCCTTTCTTTGATGGACTGCTTTGCTTTGCTAGGTCCTGATCAATACCATGTACAACGGAAAAAGCACAAGCTTGGAAGCTGGAGGGACCTAAATTTGAATCCTGTTCTTTATTCTATGCACTTGGGCATGTTACTTAATCTTATTTTATAAATTGGAAGTTACAGCACCTAGCTCACTGGCTGGCTATAAATGTTAAATGGGATACTATATGGAAAGTGCCTGTACCATAGTTAGGACTCAGTACATAGAAGCCACTGTTGATTTATAAACTCCCTCACAAAATGACTACATTCTTCTTTCTGGGTCCCAGTGCACCGCTTAAAGGTGTTTAATACATTACTGTAGCTTAAATTTCATTTCTTCAGCAACTGATATTTGCTAGCAATTGTTAGGCACTACTTCTAGAAAATGTGATGAAGATATATTCTTTGCTTTCCAAGTGCTTATACTATAATGGGTGTGAGAGATGTGACAACTCAGGCTGCAGAAAGACAATCTGACAAACACACCCAACTGAGGCATAAGTGACATTGATGAGTACATCCTGAAAGAATAAGTGACTCGCCTAGGAATATCATGCACAACATTAGAGAAGAGTGGCACTCTACTGGCTTTGAGTGGACAGAACTTCCAACAATAAAGGAATGAAGGGAGGGAAAATTCGTGTTGAAGGAATGGTGCTAGAGCTATGATCATGTGTGTATATTTAGAGCACAATTTCAGCACCTCTAACAGGAGTATGTGGAAGATGGAAATCCTTGCCAGCTACTGGGTACAGAGTTGATTCTACAACTGAAAAAAATCAATAGAAATTTTTGAGAGGATTTGACAAATTGTAACTTAAATAAAGAAGAGAGAATCTGAGCTGGGTGCAGTGGCGCACGCCTGTAATCCCAGCACTTTGGGAGGCTGAGACAGGAGAATAGTGAGTTCAAAGCCAGCCTTAGCAATAGCGAGGAGCTAAGCAACTCAGTGGGATGCTGTCTCTACATAAATCAAAGAATAGGGCTGGGGATGTGGCTCAGTGATGGAGTACCCCTGAGTTCAATCACTGATACTAAAAACAAACAAACAAACAAAACAGAGAGAGTCTGGAGATCCATTAGCAAGTTCCTGTGACATAATTCACAATACTTGGGGATTGATTGACATAAAGGAGGAGCAAGAGAGTTAAAATTGTCTCTAAGACAGCATTTCTTAATCTGTTCAACAGAGTAGTGTCTCAAGAATATAAACAATAGCAGTTATAGCTAATTACTTTTCAGTATACTTAGAAACACACACACACACACACTCCTACATTCCTTACACTGGATTATAATCACAAAATAAGGCCCTACATGATTGATCCAGATGACTTCTTAGACCTCATCTCTACTCTTCCCCCTGCTTAGTATGCTCCAGCTCTATCAGCCGTTTTCTGTTGATTGAATAGGCCAACCTTGGTTCTGATTCAAGACCTTTGCATTTACTGCTCTTTTTGCCTGGAGGAATTTTACTCTAGGCTTTTGCTTATCCTTACATAATCTGGCACCTTCTTTGTTACCACCCTCCCTTTTACTTAATATCCTTTTGATAAGCCTCCTTGTTCTTCCTTAAATGCATCAACCATACTCTTGCCCCACGGCCTTTGTATCTGCTGTTTATTTCTGCCTAGAATTCCCACCGCCCTTTTTTCCTTTTTTTTCTTTTCTTTTCCCTTCTCTTCTCTTTTCTTTTCTTTCTTTTCCTTCCTTTCTGTCCTAGGGATTGAACCCAGGGGCCTGAAGTATGCTAGGCATGCACTCCAACACTAAACTATAACCGCACTTTCTTCCCCTAGATTTTTGCGGGGCTTATTCTCTTGCGCCTTTCAGATCTCTTTGTTTGGGCATCATCCTTTCAGCAAAGGATCCCTGCAACTCCATTTAAAATTTTCAAGTTAAAATTAAAGTCTTCCTGTTTTAGTTTTTCGTCACTGTGACTAAAAAATCCAACAAAAACAATTTTGAGAAGGAAAAGTATATTTTGGCTCACAGTTTCAGAGATTCAGTCCTTAGTCAGCCAACTCCTTAGTTTTGGGCCTGAGATGAGGCAGAACATCATGGTGAAAGGGTGTGGCTTAGGAAAGGTACCCATTTTGACAGCCATGAAGCAGAGAGAGAGAGAATGAGAATATAAACCCCAAAGACATGATGATCTCAGTGACCTATTAGCTCCAGCTGTACACTACAGGCCTACAGTTACCACTGAGTTAATCCATTCAAGAGGATCAATCCATGAATCAGGTTACAGCTCTCACAATCTAATTGTTTCACCTCTGAACTTTGTATGTGTGTGTGTGTGATGGGAATCAAATGCAGGGCCTTACTAGGCAAGCTGTCTACCCAAGTCACATCCCCCAGTCTACTCACCTCTAAACATTCTTGCATTGTTTCACACATGAACTTCTGGGGGACATCTCCTATCCAAACCATAACGCTTTCCCTATTTTCTTCCTTTTCCCCACAGCATTTAACTACTTGGCATACTCTTTACTTTCCATTTTATTTTTGTTTTCCCCTACTGAAATGTGTGTTCCATTAGCACAGGTATTCTGTTCTAATTTTATTTTTTTATTTTTTAATATTTTTTTAGTTGTAGATGGACACAATATCTTTATTTTATTTATTTTTATGTGGTGCTGAGGATTGAACCCAGTGCCTCACCTATGTGAGCTACAATCCCAGACCTGGTCTAATTTTCGTTATTGCTCTTTTCCTAGTGCTTAAAACAGTCTCTGGTAAGCGCTTAATGAACGTTTATTGAATGAATGTCTGAATGAAGAGAAAAATGACTCTAGACTCCTCATATCTCAGGTATCAGATAAAATACCTTCCTCAGAAACACCTTTCCTGACTCCCATCTGAAACAGCCATTCACACCCTCGTTATGCTTTATAACATCATTATATTTTTCTCATAGTACTCATCATTGTCAGAAATGATCCTATTTACTTGTCATCTGTCCCTTCCCTTTTCCTTTAGAATGGAGGTTCCATAAGACCTGGCACCTTGACATATAGTGGGTATTCAATAAATATGAATGTTCAGGGGCCAGGATTGTGGCTTGGTGGTAGAGTGCTTGCCTAGCAAGAGAACATAAGAGGATTACTGAGCTTACACAGCTGGAAAGGGAAAGACCAGATTTGAACACATGCAGTTTGGTTCCAGAATTCATTCTGAGTTAGTTTATGAATCTACAATCTTCTGAATCTACAGTCTAGAAGAGAAAGAAAGAATATGCAATATTGCCCAAACTTACTGAACTACAGGATCCTGTTTTTATGGTATGTTCCTAAAGTTTTATAGATCTATTTCAGGGAACACTACTATTAAGTTTCCACCCCATTTGAATGGGAATTTGGTAGAGCTTTATTTATAAGTTAAGAATGTAACTGTGTTGTAATCCCATGTGGTCTAACATGCATAAGAGAAATGATGGGAGGAAGGAATGGAGGTCTGCTTCAATGGAAAGCAAAGACAGCGCAGGGTTACTGTCAAGAAAAATAAAAAAAGGGGACTGAGGTTGTGGCTCAGTAGTGGAGCACTTGTCTAGCACTTGTGAGGCACTGGGTTCAATCCTCAGCAACCACATTAAAAAAATAAAGGTATTGTGTCCATCTACAACTAAAAAAAATATTTAAAAAAATAGAGAAGTATCTATGTGTGGGAGGGGGTGAGGAGAGGGACAGACAGAAGTAGACCTAGTAAGAAAGATGCAAAGATATATTTCTTTTAGCAAAATCTGTTACTGTTTAGTGTGTGGTCCTGAGCAAGGCAGCATAAAGTTAATTTTGGCTGTAACACAGAGGCCCACAGATCCACAGTGTATGAACAGACACTGGTGTTGTTTGCTCAACATCCATTCTCTTCCCTCTTCTTTTCTGCAAGACTTCACGTCTCCCCCTGTAATTCACCCTCCTTCCCTCAGACTTGTGCTTCTTTACACCAATCACTTCCTCACCAGTGAATGGTATAGAAATGAATAGGTCACCTTATGAAATTCTGGTCAGTGAGACATAAAGGCAAGTCTTCCTGGGGACTTTGGAAATGGTTTGTTTTTTTCATGGAAAAAAGATCGACAGGAAAAGACAATGTTGTATCTGCATGTAGCACTTGGAGAAGGGCAGAGCAGAAAAATTTGAAAGGACTTAGATCCATGGTGACATTACTTAAACAACCCACATGCTCATCTGGACTTCTTATGTGAAATAATAAGTTTCTTCTTATTAAAGCTTTTTCCTTAAGTTTTCTATTACTTGTGGCCAAAGCATCTCAAGTGATATAGAGAGGAACTAGAATCCTTCACATCCCTGCCTAGAATTCCCCCTCTTTGCCCCTCACCCCCAGTACTAGGGACTGATCCCAAGGAAACTTTACCTGTGAGCTATCCCGGCCCTTTTTATTTTTATTTGAGACAGGGTTTTGCTGAGTTGCCCTGTCTGGCCTCCAACTTTTTCTCCTCCTGTGTCAACCTCCTGAGCCACTGAGATTACAGTGACTACAAGCATGCACCACCTTGCCTGGTTTCTCGCATCCCCTTCATGTGTTCACACAGGTCAGAATGTAAGCATTTGAAAGAAGCACTACAGCGATGAGGAAGTCCAAATAAAGCTATATACTTCTATGGTAGAGATACTAATGAGCTTGAAAAATTGATGACACAGGGTTTGGTTTCAGTTTTATATTTCTTTCTTTTTGTTTTTTGTTTTTTGGGGTTTTTTTTTGGTACCAGGGATGGCATTCAGGGGCACTTGCCCACTGAGCCACATCCCCAGCCCTATTTTGTGTTTTATGTAGAGACAGGGTCTCACTGAGTTGCTTAGTGCCTCACTATTTACTGAGGCTGGCTTTGAACTCGCGATTCTCCTGTCTCAGCCTCCCAAAGTTCTAGGATTACAGGCATGTGCCACTGCACCCAGCTTTAGCTTTATATTTCAGTCATGCCTAGTCCAAGACATGTAAGTGCCCAATAAAAGGATAATTTAATATTTCTTTAACCCAAATTCAGTAATATATTTGTTTGATATTATTTCGTAGAAATGAGAATATCTGATCATCTAATTCAGATTGTACACTTCATTCTTTGTGTTTAAAATAAGAGATTTATCACATATGTTAACTATAATATAACATTTTAACTTATTTGGAATTGTTTTTCCACAGTATGAAGCTGGATTCTAACTTATTATTCATATTGGTTAGGTTAAAGATAACTTACATGAGTATAATGATTATGGGTTCAAAAATGTATACTTAATTTCCACCATTCCTTCCCACTTTTGTGTCATTCTTATTCTCTCCTTAGCTTTTTAGCTGTGCTGATTTTCTAAAATAGATATCTTGGGGGCTGGGATTGTAGCTCAGGGGTAGAGCGCTTGCCTCGCATGCGTGAGGCCCTGGGTTCGATCCTCAGCACCACATACAAAACAATCAAATAAAGACATTGTGTCCATCTACAACTAAAAAAATATTTTAAAAAAGTATTTAAAAAAATACAAATAAAAAAATAAAATAGATATCTTGGAAGGAATATTCAATGAATTAAATTTTAGATGGGGAAATAAATCACTCATTTCCAGTGAATAACATTATATTATTCATTATTTGGATTCAGGATTTCAGCTCTGACTCCCTATTTCAGGTGACTGTCACAGGACTGAGTGTCTGGATCTCTGTTACGCTTGCAGCTTGCACAAGGTTGTGCAACACAAATGAGTCAGTGCCAGTTTGAGGGTGCTGCCTAAATTTGTGGGAGTGGGACTTACGTTGAACAGACATAAAGGAAGTAGCTGTCAGGTCAGTGGTGTAATACTAGAGTAAAGATCCCTAAACTTCTATAACTGAGGATGTTAGGGATTCTTCCTGTTCCTGAACTGGATCTTAACCTGCTAATGCCCTGGCTCATGCATGTCCCTGTGCATTGTGAAATTCTCACTTGAAATTTGCAAGGGCTGCTGCCCTTCCACTTCAAAACACAAAGCTGGCTGCTTCCACTCTTGTCTGGGAGCCTCTAGATATGGCCTTGACCTGGTTGGACTAGTCTCTTATGTTGTTGGTAACTCTGGGGGAATGGAAGCTTTGTAAAAATTGAACAAGGGTTCTCTTTGACCAGCTAATACTGTTTACACGCTCACTTTAGGGAAAATCATATTGCCATGGCCTAAAGAATCTGAGTTCAACAGATACGTAAATGTCTTCAGGAGCAAAAGTGAGGACCCCTACCCCCAACCCCATGAACTTCCTCAGGTACCTTGTGTAAGGCCACACATCTAGTAAATCAAAGAGGGAAAATTATAATCCAAGTTGTCTAAATCCCAACACCTGTGCATATAACCATTAGGCTAAATGAGATTTCTGTCAAAATTCATGCCAAGTAACTTCATGCATGGGAAAATCCTGTGAAAGCCTAACTGACAGAAAAAGATAAGGAAATTGATACCGACCACCACCCTTTGCCATTTCCCCACTTTTCATTTCTACCTCAAATTATCAATCTTCTTCCTCTCAGTATGGAACACTCACTGGTTCCTCACTCTATGTGCAGGCCTTCATGCATCACACCCAGCATAGCAGATATAGGTAAGTGTGTCCTAGCTGAGCCTCAATGGGACCACGTATGAGGGCACATCTATTATTTAGATTCCTCCCATTAGAAGAAGAGAGTCCAGCCAGATGAACTGCTAAACCCATGAACTGCTAAACTAAGAGTGGGGAGGTGTTATCAGTTACCCATAACTGGGCATCTGGGCCAAAACTCTGTGGGGAATGAAAAAGCTGACTATCACTAAAATATTTGGGAGTATCAGTAAAATATTTGGAAGTTGTCCTATTCATTACCACCTCTCTGGGACATTTGTTTGAGAGAAAAGAGTGGACTTTGTTTTATATTTTCTTCCTTGATATGAATTTATCTGTTGGACAGAGAGCTTTGTGCCAGGCCTTCCTGTTGCTTTTAGACCTTTAAGGTATGAAAGAATGCTAGTTATAAAAACTTTCTCTCTCTCTAATATAATAGTCTTGTAAATTAATGATCTACAAAAGGCATGGAATTTTGATGTTTCATTTGGAGAGAATAAAGAGAAGTCATGCTCATAATGTTGGAGTAGCCATATTTAGACTGCACTAAAAATGCTATTAGTGATGTGGTGGATGAGATGGTGATGAAGTTTAAATAAATTAACTTAGATGGGCACCACAAGAGACTATAGCTGTAAGTCTGAAGTGCAGAGAGATAGAGGAAGACAAAACTCAGTTTATATCAAGTGATAGTTGCATTTATAGTGAAAGCAGGGACGAAGATTGTGTTTCTTGTGAATTAGGTGTGGACTCAGCGGAACTGAGATAGTCTGGAGCCACTTCCGATTTCACTCCAGAGTTCTGCTCAGCAAAGTGAAATGACCTTAACAGAAAAGTGGTTTTCATGGTTTCCATGCTGCAAGTGACCAGCAGAAGGCAAACGCTTCACCCACAGCACAGGCAGTACCCATAAAGGCACCGTGAAAAGCATAGTCAGCTTTGAACACCATTTAGAAAGAGCTGACTTGGAACATGTGCCACTGCTAGGTGTAACCAGATCATAGTGGTGCCAGTCAGGTAGGACATTTCCTGTCCCATCATATTCCTCTTCCTGTTTTAACCCTGGAAAACCCAGGGGCAGCTTTAGGGTCAGTACGGAAGAAAGTGTAGAGGCATCAGGTAGGGAAATAAAGATATAGCTAACTAAATAGCCTCTCTAAAAACACTTCGTCAAGGGGAGAAACTTTAAATGAAATTTGGAATATTGACTTTTACACTTAAATTATTGAACATTTTGAGTAACAAAGTAGGACTATTCATATGACTTAATATAAATCAGAAGATGTATATTACTCAAGAGTAACCTGCTCTGGATTTCTCTCAAGGGAAGGACTAGCTCCTCAGAATGAGCAATGAGGACAAAAAGAAAGTTGGTTTTCACTGTACCCTTTGAGTCTACTGACTCAGTGCCCAAGTGCCTCTCATAGTATTTTTTTTTTAAGATTTTTTTTTTTTTAGTTGTTGATGGACACAATGTCTTTATTTTATTGCTTTGTATGTGGTGCTGAGGATCGAACCCAGGGCCTCACGCATGCCGAGGCAAGCGCTCTACCGCTGAGCCACAATCCTAGCCCCCTCTCATAGTATTTTAAGTTGTATTTTCATGTTATTTACAAAGGGTTCTAATACCATACTAAATATTCTATGTATATATGAAACATTATATATATAATGCATTATGTATATGTGTGTGTGTATGTATGTGTGTGTGTGTATATATATATAATATATGTATATGTGTGTGTATATATATATAATATATATATAATATCTTCAAATTCTAGCTCTCTCAGTGTAGTGGAAAGGACATTTAGTAGTCAGAACAAATACATTTTAACATTGGAAAGGGTTTATTGAGAATGACTTTTTCAGGCAATTTTGAAGGGGCTCAAACAGGACATTGCTGACTTTTTCAAGAGAAAGATAAACATCAGTTTTTTTCTTCTTGGAAAGGAATCAAGCCATATATTGCAATCCTGTCAATATAGATATGGAAGTTAAACTTCTCTTTGCATTTGAATTCCTGGGCTATTTCTTGAGACTGGTTTCCAATTCACAATTTTATAGGTCTTTTTTGTCTGTCACAACATTGTTGCATTTTGTACAAATACTTTAAAGTTGTTTCTTGAATTTGCAATTAAACCCTTGACAAGCTTAAGTCTAAAAATAATTTGGGGCTGAATATTTGCCGCTTTTAGCGTGTTTAATAATTTCCATCTTTGCCTTACTTGAATGATTACAAGTATTAGTACTCTACTTTTCTGTTTTCCATTCATTTTTATAAAATAATTTCAAATAAAATGTTCAAGTTATTGCATAAACAAATAACACTTTACAGATAATCCAGTTAATGACTACTGACACTATTACAAAAATTTTATTCATTAACAAATGTTTGAAAATCCCAATTTGGACGTAGAAAAGGTGGTATAAGGGATATTGAAGGAGAGTTTCAGATGGTCATCAAAATTTCAACTGCTAAGTTGCTAAAGGCTGAAATTGAGGATTTGGCTTAGATGCATAGCAGCAATAGGCTTACTAATATGAAACCCCAGTCTTTCATCAACTAGTGTTGAGCCTGTTGGTTTTCCCATGTAAGAGACTGCACTTGTAAAATGTGGGGCATGATTACCCCTAATAATCTGCTGAGAAAAGACTCTAAGGGGCAGAAGCAGAGGATCATTTGAAAAGCTATTGCAATAATGTAGGAAAGAGATGACTGTGACTTGGATGAAGGTGAGAGCAGTGGTGTGACAAATGGTCAGTCCTGTGCATAGTTTCATGTCAGTCACGTTCAATTTTCTAGAGTCAAGAAATTGTAAGCTCAAAGTCAATTGAGAGAAATCACCCATCAAGAAGCTAATCTCGCCGTGGCTCACACTTGTAATCCCAGCACTTAGGGAGGCTGAGACAGGAGAATCGTGAGTTCAAAGCCAGCCTCAGCAACAACGAGGCACTAAGCAACTCAGTGAGACCCTGTCTCTACATAAAACACAAAATAGGGCTGGGGATGTGGCTCAGTGGTCGAGTGCCCCTGAGTTCAATCACAGGTACCAAAAAAAAAAAAAAAAGAAGCTAATCTTAGGCTGGGGTTGTGGCTCAGTAGTAGAGCACTTGCCTAGTATGTATGAGGCACTGGGTTCGATCCTGAGTACCACATAAGAATAAATAAATAAAATAAAGGCATGCTGTCTATCTACAACTAAAATAATAATAATAATAATTAATAATAAAAATAATAATAGAAGCTAATCTCTTACTTCTAGTCTTGGAGGAAATCAACTCTGCATACTATCTTCTTTCTTTTTTTTAATTTAATTATTTTATTTAAATGCGTTTCAAGTCATAGTACATATACAGAGCTCAATTTTTCCATTTCTCTGGTTGCAAACCAGATAGTCACACCATTTGTGTCTTCATTCATGCACCAAAGGTAGTGATGACAATCTCAATCAACCATCATTACTATACCCATTCCCCTTTTCTTCCTCCCCCCCCCCGCCGCATCCAGAGTTCCTCCATTTCTCCTATGTTCCCCATTCCCATCCCGCTTATGTATCCTCATCCACTAATCAGAGAGAACATTTGGCATTTGGTTTTTTGGGATTGGCTTACTTCACTAAGCATAATGTTCTCCAATTCCATCCATTTGCCTGCAAATGCCATAATTTTATTCTCTTTTATTGCTGAATAATATTCCATTGTGTATATGACTATCTTCTTTCTTGAGGTGGAGAGTAGCACTTACGATAGTTCTGACGTCTAAAAGTTTTCAAATCTACCAGGCATAGTGTCACGTATTTGTAATTCCAGTGACTCAGGAGGCTGAGGCAGAAGGATTGCAAGTTCTAGGCCAGCCTCAGCAACTTAGTGGGATCCTGTCTTAAAAACCAAAACAAAAACGACAGTCGGGTGCGGTGTTGCACACCTGTAATCCCAGCACTTAGGGAGGTGAGACAGGAGAATCACGAGTTCAAAGCCAGCCTCAGCAATGGTGAGTTGCCAAGCAACTCAGTGAGACCCTGTCTCTAAATAAAATACAGAGTAGGGCCAGGGATGTGGCTCACTGGTCGAGTACCCCTGAGTTCCATCCCCGGTACCAAAACAAAAATGACAACAAAAATACACCTGGCCGGGTGAAGTGGCGCGTGCCTGTAACCCTAGCAGTTTGGGAGGCTGAGGCAAGAGGATCATGAGTTCAAAGCCAGTCTCAGCAAAAATGAGGTGCTAAGCAACTCAGTGAGACCCTGTCTCTAAATAAAACACAACATAGGGCTGGGGATGTGGCTCAGTGGTTGAGTGCCCTTGAGTTGAATCCCCAATCAAAAAAAAAAAAAACAAAAAACAAAAAACAAATGCCTGAAAGTTTTAAAATCTTCACATGATGGTAGTCCTAGCCAGTAGGTTTTACTTAAAGTATCTTTCCCTCCTATCTACCATACTCAAAATCTCTTAATTTCCATCTTCATATTAAGCCCTATATTCCTGGAACCCTATGCTAAAGATAGTGGGGCTATCTCTAGTGAGATGGCCTCACTGATATTCTTATTAACAATGCTTCAATCCTGTGCCACAGGGCTATTGGCTTTGCCTCTTGCTATGGTCTAAGATACCTACCTCCTGCAAGTGTAATTTCATACTATAATTTAATTCAGCAAAAACCTGAATTAAGCCTGTTTTTGAAATCTGTGCTCCTTTGGACCTATGGCATGTACTACTCAAGACTTTGTCCCTTCTTCACTTTGAATGTCATAAATCTTAAATACTATTTTTTTTGGTTACATTTTTTTTTTTTTTCAGCAGAGTAGTATTGCTCTAGTATTACATTTCCCTCCTTTGTTTCACAAATATTTTTAGAAAGGTTCATCTGAATTTATAACAATTCAATCTGTAATGTAGTCTGTAATTTTCTGTACATATGGTAAGGCTAGTACTGTTTGCTGGATTTGAGCATGGTCTTTGTTTTGCTTTCTTACACAGATATTTTTCTTTTTCCTTTTTGTTTTCTGGCTAAGACATGCATTTTTCTTACATACTCCTCTAGGTTTTTATAGTCCAGACATGAAATAGATGTTTTTTGTTGTTGTTGTTGTTTATTTGCAGTATTGGGGATTGAACCCAGGGGCTCACACACGCTAGGCCAAGTGCTATATCACTTAGCTACATCCCAGGTCCTCCTTTTTTTAAAAAAAAATTGATATACTATGATTATACACATAGCAAGATACATTATGACATATCAGATATGCACATAATTTAATTAATTTCATTCTCTGTATCTCCCCCTTTCTAGCCTCTCCTCCCTCCCCTTGATTCTCTTTCTCAACTTCACTAGCCTTCCTTCTACTTTCATGAGGTTACTTTAAAAAATATATCTTTCTCTCTAGTTTTCATATGAGAGAGAACATATGACATCTTTCTCTCTAGTTTTCATATGAGAGAGAACATATGACATTGACTTTCTGAGTCTGGCTTATTTTGCTCAATATGATACTTTCTAATTCTATCCATTTGCCTGCAAATGACATAATTTCATTCTTTATGGCTGAATAAAAATTCATTATGGGGTTGGGATTGTGGCTCAGTGGTAGAGCTCTTGTCTCGCATGTGGGAGGCACTGGGTTCGATCCTCAGCACCGCATATAAATAAATGAATAAATAAAGGTCAATCAACAACTAAATAAAAAATTTAAAAAAATTCATTATGTATGCAAATACCAATTCATCTGTTGAGAGGGTCCATAGCTGGGCTATTGTGAACTGTATCACTGTAAACATGGGTATGCGCATTTCTCTACAGTATGCTGACTTGAATTCTTTTTGGGTCCCCAGACTTTTTTATTTTGTACTGGGGTATTGCTAAGTTACTCAGGCTTGTCTCAAACTTGAAATTCTCCTCCCTCTGTCACTTAATTAGCTGGGATTACAGGCATGTGCCACCATGCTTTACCGAAAGCAAAGAAATTTTCACCTTTACCTTTCTGAACTGCATAAAATAGTATCACGAGATAGTCTTCTTGTAGATCAACATCTGACTTGACTTGTTATTTTTTTTCCCAGCCTTGCAGGGCAGGGCCTTTACCACTCTGCTAATGGTCATGCTGAGAGCAGACCAGAAGACATGCTTTTTGTAGGCTGGTGTATCTAAAAGATAATGGAGAAGTGGAAAAGAACATTAGTTACATTAGATCTTCATCATGTGCCCTGTTCCTCCTCCCAAACTCATCAAAGTCTCTCCTCTTTTGGCAAGTAGTAAGTATAGTGGTAGATGCAATCCCATAGAAGGAAATATCAGGTGCGAAGCATAAGTGTTTCCCCATAAAAATATGGAAAATACTTAGCATGGTGCCTAAAATGAGGTTAGTACTCAATAAGTGTTTACTATTATATAAACAAAAGAACTGAGAAATTGAGATGAAAATTATTTTCAAGTTTGTTGTTTTCATGTGTAGCTGAAGTAGAAAAGTGCAAATGGTAGAGATAGCAACCAAACACATGCTAAATTCATTAGAGTATTTCCCCCCCTCTGTTTTTCAGTCATCTCTATGCCTTAAATTGTCCTTTTTCGTTGTTGCAGTGGTGGTGGTGGTGGTGGTGGTGGAGCTGGGGATTGAACCTTGTACACGCAAGGCAAGCACTTTACCAACTGAGCTATTACCCCAGCCTTTAAATTGCCCTTGTAATGACCCTCTACTAATAAATCAACCTCAAACAGTCTCCAGACAAATGAACATAGGTCAGATGTGAATTTTTTTTTCTTAGATCTCAGGACTATAAAATTGATTAATTCTAATCATTGGTATGACACATTTGTCTCTTTGGTTCCTTACCTTTTTTCTCCTTGCTTTCTCTCTTTCCCCACTTCTCTGCCAACTCCTTTCTAATGTTTCTAATGTACTCCTTCTTGTAAGAAGTCTTAAATGTCAGCACCTATTTTGAGTAAAATAGAATTTTGAGATTCCCCAACTCTTACCCAGGCAATTGTCTTTGTTTTACTGAATTTGGAATTTGAATAAATACTGAAAGGGACAGATTTGCCATATCTGGAGGAAAAAAAAACTGTCATTTTTTTTTTGTTTCCTCAAGAATTCTAAGTACATCCCTAAAGCTCAAAGGAAGGGCGTGGTTTTGACTCAAACTTTGCCCTGTTAGCCAACCTCAGGGAGTCTGGGTTGAGTTAGAGGGAATGTAACAAAACCTGACAATAGACAAGTCTGATGCGGTTTGAAGTTTCATTGTGAAACTTCTGCGTAGTTCTGCTTTTCACCCAGTTGTGTCATAGGAAAACAACCAAAATATTCATTTCAGTTTTTGCTAACCATCTGTTTAGAATAACACCAGCATTACTATTTAAATATTCTGTATTGTAACTAACAATTTATTCTAAGATGTTGAAATTAAATTATGTACTTATTCATGTCAGTTCAAAACTTTTCCCTTACTTTCCTTCAATTCCAAGTATGATTACATACATATATACAGTTGTCCCTTGATATCCATGCAGGATTGGTTCCAGGATCTTACTTGGATACCAAATCTATAGATGGTTAGGTGTCTTATATAAAATAAAATGGCATAGTATTTGCTTATAACCTATACAAATCCTCCCATATACTTTAAATCATCTCTTATAATATTTAATACAAGGTAAATGCTCGGTAAATAATTGTTATGCTATATTGTTTAGGTAGTGGTGACAAGAAAGAAGTCTGTACGTGTTCAGTATAGATGCAATTTTTTTTCAAATATTTTTGATCTGTTGTTGGTTGAATCCAGGGATGAAGAACCCATAGTTAAGGAAGGCTACTTTGTACTATGTAAAATATCATATATCTATATAAAATATTTAATTAGGGGCTGGGATTGTAGCTCAGCGGTAGAGCGCTTGCCTCGCATGCGTGAGGCCCTGGGTTCTATCCTCAGCACCACGTACAAAGCAATAAAATAAAGACATTGTGTCCATCTATAACTAAAAAAAATTTTAAAAAAATATTTAATTAAAAAAACAAAATGTTGGGACTTTTTTTTATATAAGCAGCTCATATTTATTAAAGAAAAATGGATAACACAAAAAAATTAAAAAGAAGAAAAAAATCACGTGTGGGGCAATTACTTAATTCATTGTAGTGGCAACCGATATTGTACGAGGTACTTAGAGAAATACATAGATGACTAAGACATGGACTATACCCTGTAGGAGAGAGACAAATAAAACACATTTGTTTTAAATATTCAACAAAAGTTAAAAATTTGTCAAGCATTTTCAGTTTTCCCATATCTTCCTCTTACCTTTAACTCAGTCATCTAGAGGTAAGCTCTGTTTACCCAGAGATCAAATGCCTAATCATGACTAAACTTGAGGTCTAGTCTTCTTTAGAACCCAAGCAGCTACTCTCCCTCCCTTGGAGAGGCAGAAGTTAGGAAAAAATCTTTCCACTTGTTACATAGGTTGGGAGGGCTGGGCAAATGAGTGGTAATAGGTGTAGTGTTAATGTTGCCCACTAAAGACAAAGAAACTACATCAAGATGGAGGTAGGGAAAGATATTTTTAATAAAAATTTGAAAAGAGGATTTTAACAAAAGTGTAGTCAATAATTTTATTTATTTATTATTTTGTGATTCTGGTGATAGCATCCAGGGCCTCACACATTATACCACTATACAC
Source organism: Geosciurus inauris (assembly GCA_004024805.1). Classification (NCBI taxonomy): domain Eukaryota; kingdom Metazoa; phylum Chordata; class Mammalia; order Rodentia; family Sciuridae; genus Geosciurus; species Geosciurus inauris. The sequence continues at coordinate 58,959 of PVHX01011732.1, forward strand.
TATACACTATACATAATACTTCACACTATACCACTGAGTCACGTCCTCAGACCCATATAATTTTAATAGGCATATTAAGCCACATAATGGTCATGTGTAAAGTGGGGAGAAAAAAAATCAGTTGTGCTTAATTATGTGCTATTAGTGGCAGATTTCCATTGGTTTTAGATAATCAGAACCATATTTCTAAGATGTAAAAATACTTGTGATGGGAGCTACATAAAAGAAGTCAAGTTGTAAGACCCTGTACCTATGATGATTGAATCTAGCAAGGAACTTGAAGAAAAGTATTTCAGTTCTTGTTATGTAAAGTAGTTGAGGCAACTGGAAACAAAGAAAAAACTTGCTGTCATCTAAATAGTTTTGGCTTTCTTCTGCTGATGAAGCAGAACTAGACAGTTTCTAATTCTTTCTTGATTATATTTCCTACACACTGTTAGGAATATGTCAAGTTTATAACAAAATCAACATTGCTTTAACACAAATTTTGTTCTCATTTATTCATTTGCCTACCGATGCCTCCATTCCTTCAGTAAATATTATGTAATTTTGCTGATCAGAGTATTAGCACATGCCTCAGTTGAAGAATAATTGCATGTCACTGGGATATGGGTTTATGTAATAAAATGAAACTGCTGTGGGAAACTTGGCTTTTATTTACAAAATGAATGAGTTTAAAATTTAAAGAGCAAACAGCCCTCAAAAATTTAAAGAGCAAAGTTTTAAAAACAGTAATGTTTGTTTTTTAAAGAACACTCCTAAACTACCATGCAGTTCTGAGTTATAAGTTTCTTTTACTAACAAATGAAAAACCCTTCCCATGGCAAGGAGCATCAGCAGTGGATTTGTATCTGACTCTTACTATGGTTTATTTCATTATATGATGAATCACATATTTTTCCTTGTTAGTTACAGGAGTTGAGAAAATTCTGGTGGATATGTTTTACATAGGCTGCAAAAAATAAATTCTCTAGACCATTTATCTGGCTCCTAGGTTTCTCTCCAGAGTCCTCATGAGAATCCATTATCCATTGCTAACTAGACATTCCTCAGTTAGTTTCCATAGGCACAGCAAAGTTTGTATGTATAAAGCCAAAATCAGGGGGTTGGGGTTATGGCGCAGTGGTAGCGTGCTGGCTTAGCATGCGGGAGGCACTGGGTTCGATCCTCAGCACCACATAAAAATATAATAAAGATATTCTGTCCACCTACAACTAAAAAATAAATATTAAAAAAAAAAGCCAAAATCAGGGTAATCCCCCACAAAACTAGCCTTTTTGAATTCACTTTTCTGATTAATAGTACCATCATATACCTAGTTTCTCAAACTAGAATTTGGACACTCATCTAAAGCCTGCCTTTTATGGCACTCCTCATAGTTTTTTTGGGACACCAAGTTCCATTAATTCTATCCTCAAAACAGGTCTAGAATCTTCTTTTCATCATCACTGTTACTGTTTTAGTGCCACTCACCTTCATCTTGCCTGCGTATTACAGAGATCTCCAAAATGATGTTGGATGACAGTGCTCTAGTCCAGCCTATTGGTTGCTATTGGAGTTATCTTTTTCTAACTTAACTATACCCATGTTATGATCTCTCTCTCTCTCTCTCTCTCTGAAAATTTTTGAATGGATCCCCATTCATTACAGGATTGAATCTAAGTACTTTAGCATGGCATTTAAGAGCCTTTATAATCTGGTCCTGACTATTCTTTTCAGGCTCATTTCTCTACAGGTATCATATGCTTCTGCCAAATGGAATACTTTCTAAACATACCGTGTATACTCTTTTTATGTCAATGCGTTATTGAATATGCTGTCGCTTTGCCTGGAATGTCATTATTCACTTCTCTACTTGATAAACGCTACTTACATTTATGTGCCTAACTCAGATATTACCTCTTCTAAAAGGTCTTTGAAATCCTCTAGGAGGGCCAGTCCCTATGCTATGTGTGCTGGACTGCTGGCTTGCTTTGAGATCATTTTTTACTTGCCCTACGTCCTCAAAGCCTGACATCTTTGTACAACATTAATCAGGTTTCCTTGCCCTCTGGCTTTCTGGTGGATCCTAATGATTGGGAGCCTCTGGAAGAAGGTTGGAAGACAAAAGAGAGTGATAATATAGCAATATTTCCCTAGTTTGCTCTCTTCCAGGCTTTGGACTGGCAGGGATTGCATCAATCTTCTAAAACAGAGTTCCTGTCAGGTAGTCTTCTATGGTTTTCTTTCTGAATTTTGGTAATAACTCCTACTCTTTGCCCCTTCAGGTCTATGGGTGGGAGCAGTTTCTCATTGTTAATGCCTCATTATCCCTAACTATACCTATACCTTTGTAAATAAATGTTTTATTAAACCCTCTAATCACTCTTTTGGAGTAATCCATCTGTTTCCTGTCTGGACTCCTCTATTCCTGTGGTACCATGTAGATATCTCTTTAACTGTACTTTACACATTGTATTCCAAATACTGTGGCTTACCTGAGGTCTGAACTCAGGATAAGAATCACTGTGACTAGGTAGGAAAAAGCCTTCCTTTCCCAGGAGGACTTTGCAAAACCCATTGCAGGCCCTGCAGAGACCAGAGCAAGGAGGGACCCCTGGAATATGCAGGTAACCCAGAGGACCCGGGTAATCTCTGAGAATCAAGATAAAAGCTATCTTCCAGTCTTTGTAGATCATAGGAGTCAACTTCATCCTACTTGGGCCAAATACTTGACCTGGCATTTGTCAACCACTGACAAAATCTTCCTAATTTCATCCAGTATGGAGCTAAGAACTATAAATGAAAGGGTAGTGACTAAAAATAGTGTAAGATTTCTTAAACTTCCATAACTGTTGGAGGATTCCAATAAATAGCACTTCTCCTTCCTGCCCAAGATTTTAACAAATAAAAGATTAAATCAGACAAACACTAAAATAATAATAGTAATGATAGCTCTAACTTCCAAAGTACTCAAGGAACTGTTCTAAGGGCCTCATATGTATTAACTCTTCACAATAGCGTATAGATACTATTAGCTCTGTTTGTGCATGAAAAATTGAAGCATAGAGAGGTTAGGTAACTTACCCAAAGTCACACAGCTACTGAGTGGCAAATTCAGTGATAAAAACAGTTTGGCTTCAAAGAAATCTACTTACCTAACCACTACACTCTACTGCCTCTTGAGACTAACTCATTTATTACAGATGAAACAGATGTTGGAGGATGTGGTTATGAACAAGAGGGATTCTTAAAAGTGAGCCCTTAGTCACAGTTCTGGACTTCTGTAGGCTTCCTTACATGGGCTCTGCCTCTAGAAAACTTAGGGCATGTAAGAACAGAAAAGAGGTTATCTTTGCAGACAAGCTGTCTGTTGAGAGAGAGAGAAGGAGGAGGAGGAGAAGAAGGAGGAGAAAGTGGAGAAGAGAGGAGAGGAGCGGGAAGTAAAGAAGAGATATCAGGGAGGAAACAAGGGGCTTGTGTTGCATACCCACTTTTTTTTTTCATACTTAGATCATATTAATCCATCTCTCCTCTGGGAAGGAAAGAGTTGAGGGGTGGAGGAAGTTTATGAATACTGACTACACTAGTGAAATCCTCTGCACCTTCAAGGAAACATCAAGAATTAGGAAGGGGGATTTCCCCCCAATATCGCAGCTCTATATTTATTACATTTTTAGTTCCCAGTATCAATGTCACATTGTACTCTAATTATTTGGTTTGTTTTGTTTTTTGGTATCAGGGATTGAACTCAGGGGTACTCGACCACTGAGCCATATTCCCAGCCCTACTTTGTGTTTTATGTAGAGACAGGGTCTCACTGAGTTGCTTAGCGCCTCACAGTTGCTGAGGCTGCT